>SKCR01031886.1:0-86374 GCA_019454045.1 Zanthoxylum bungeanum
AATTTTCAGTATTTAATTTTCAGTATTTTACTTTATGTCTTTTATTTTATTTAAGTTTTTTTTACTACCCGTAAATATGTGTCGTAACTAAGCCAGTTATTTAGGGTTGTCATGAAATCCAATATCACCGGTTTATAAGGGGTTAGATTATAGCTTGGGTAATATAAAGATTTATTATTGAGTCTTAATCTTAATGTTTTTTCATTAACTGGCCATTAATAAAATTGAACTGGGAAACTTAAAATGAACTAGACATAGAGATTTTAAGTTTAAGACCTTAGACTCAATAGTCCACGATCTTTCTTGAGGATAGATAACCCTTTAATAGATTTCCTTACAGGATAGACATACAGTTGAGAAGAGAAAGGCGAGAAGGCCAAGAAGCAATCATTAACATGGAACCTGAACTGTTGGAGGTTGCACCACCAATTCCCATTCGAGACAGAACCATTCCGGTGGTTGACAGACTCATTTCATGTATTGTACTTCCTCCCTTACCAGCAAATGCGTGTGACATCAAAACATGCATTCAGATGATTCAGCAGTCAGTTCAATTCAGGGGGAATGCAACTGAAGATCTTAATGCCCTCATCAGTAACTTCCTGGAAGTTTGCGGCACTTTCAACTACAACAGAGCATCAGAAGAAGCAATGAGACTGCGTGTTTTCCCATACTCCTTGAAGGACAGAGCTAAAGCTTTGCTACATTCGCTACCAGCAGGTTCCATCATAACTTGGAACACTTTAGCCACCAAATTTCTTACAAAGTACTTTCCACCAGCTAGAACTGGAATGCTGAGGAATGACATCACATCCTTTGTACAACAAGATTCAGAATCCCTCTGCGAAGCTTGGGAAATATTCAAAGATTTACTCCGGAAATGTCATCACCATGAAATTCCAAAATGGCTTCAAGTCCAAACATTCTATAATGGACTTTCTGAAATAATGAGAACCACAATCGATGCTGCTGCTGGAGGAGCTTTAATGGCAAAAGGAGAAGATGAAGCCTGGGACCTAATTGAAGAAATGGACAAAAACAATTCTTTATGGCCAACAGAAATGATCATGATCCAAAGAATTGCAAGAATTTATGAAGTTGGAGCCAACACAGCACTGAATTCCAAGCTGGATGTGATTTGCAAAAATCTGGAAACTCTTAACATAAAAGTTAATGGTGGATCCACAAGTTCACCATTTGGAGGAGCACCTGAGTCAGAATCTTTCAACCAACATAAAGAAACGGTGAATTATGACAATAATTTCAACAGACAGGGGAACAATCCATATTCCAACACCTACAACCCAGGGTGGAGGAATCACCCCAATTTCGCATGGAGCAACAATTCAGGCCAACAGCAGAACTATCCACCACCTGAATTCCAGCAATATAACAAAAGCCAGGAGCAAGCAAATGAATCAGGAATAACAGAAGTGTTGACCCACTTGAAAAAGATAGAAGCAAAACACGACTCTCAAGCAGCAAGATATGATACTATGTTTCAATCTCAAGCAGCAAGATATGATGCTATGTTTCAATCCCAAAGAGCATTAATTCAAGGTCAATCTGCTTCTATTAAAGCACTGGAGAATCAAATTGGACAACTGGCAAATGCTCAGAGTTAGAGACCACCAGGTACCCTTCCTAGCAACACAGAGCCAAATCCAAGGAACATGGGGAAGGAGCAATGTCATGCCATCATGTTAAAAATCGGTACTGAAATCAACAAAGATCTTGGAATCAAGGCAACAACAATTGAAGATTTTCCAAAAGAAACAAAGCAACAGATGGAGGAAAAAGAAGCAAAGGAAAAAGAACAGATCACTCCACCTCCACCTTTTCCTCAGCGTCTTCAGAAGAATAAACTAGACAAGCAGTTTGCTCGAATCTTAGAGGTGTTCAAAAAGCTGTATATAAACATTCCATTTGCAGAAGCGTTGGAACAAATGCCCAGCTATGCCAAATTCATGAAAGACATTTTTTCACGAAAGCGGAGATTGGGAGATTATGAGACAGTAGCATTATCAGAAGAATGCAGCGCCATCATTCAGAGAAAACTTCCTCCAAAGTTGAAAGATCCTGGCAGTTTCACTGTTCCTTACACCATAGGAGAACATGA
Source organism: Zanthoxylum bungeanum (assembly GCA_019454045.1). Lineage (NCBI taxonomy): Eukaryota > Viridiplantae > Streptophyta > Magnoliopsida > Sapindales > Rutaceae > Zanthoxylum > Zanthoxylum bungeanum. The sequence continues at coordinate 2,120 of SKCR01031886.1, forward strand.
CTTCAGTAAGGCTCTGTGTGATTTAGGTGCTAGTGTTAACTTGATGCCTTTTTCTATTTTCAGGAAACTGCAGATTGGAGAAACAATGCCCACTTCAGTCTCACTACAACTTGCTGATAGAATGCTCGTATTTCCAATAGGCGTAGTTGAGGATGTGCTGGTCAAGGTTGACAAATTCATTTTCCCAGCAGATTTTATTGTCCTTGATATGGAGGAAGACGCAGACGTGCCAATCATCCTCGGGAGACCATTCTTGGCTACAGGTCGAACCATTATTGATGTACAAAAAGGAGAACTAACCATGAGGGTACAAGACCAAGAAGTAACATTCAATGTTTTCAAAGCCATGAATTTCCCAGATGATGAAAAGAAGGAGGAATGTTTCAGACTTGATGTGATACATAGTACAGTTCAAAACTCTGATGAAAGACAAAGTTCTACTGACAAACTTAAAGCATGTCAATTACTTGTGGAGCCTGAAGATAAAGCGCACTGCGTACTGAAGAAGCCTATTCTTGTACTACAAGCAACAAAAGATAAAAAGTTCCACCAGCTCAACGAATTGGAGGAATTTCACATACACCCTTTTGAGGATGCCAAATTGTACAAGGAAAAGGCAAGGAAAAGACATGATGAGAAGATAGTGCGCATACAACTGGAACCAGGGCAGAAGGTACTGTTAAACAAATCAAGGTGGAAATTCTTCCAATGGAAGCCAAAATCACGGTGGTCAGGTCCATTTGTGATCACCAAGGTTTTACCAGACAGAGCCGTTGAGATACATGATCCTGACTCCAACAAAACTTTCAAGGTTAAAAACAAGCGTGTTAAGCACTACTGGGGAGAATCATTTGAGCGACAAAAAGAAAGTGTCACACTTTTAGATCTAGCCTAACGTCCGAGAAGTCACGTCTAGCTGATGACTTTAAACTTAGCGCTCGCAGGGAGGCAACTCATGCAATTTTTGTATATATTGTGATCTGGTGTGTTTTATTTTTATGTGTTTAATTTTTCCTGGTTTAGTCATTTCACGATGGAAGAAGCTCTCGCAAATCTTCACAAGCAATTTCCTTCTCTCCCTCAAAAATCTCTGATGAAAGTCTACAAAGCTCGCTTGGAACGGATGAGACTACTGATGATCAAAGGTATTCTTAATGACATTCGTTGGGTAATTGAAGCACAAGTCCGATTGGCAGGTGAGTCTTCTGACTCTTTTATTTCACATCTGCCTGGTTTTGGAAGAAGCACCTATGCAAAGAAACGTAGAGCTAAACAAATGGGTGTTTGTTACAAATGTGCACGCTGGAATTGCAATACTCCTTGTCGTTCTTTAGGAATGGTGTCTGATAATCGCGAAGACAAAATTAATTCATTAGGGATGGCTTGAGTAAGGAGTCTTTAGATGATATATCTTTAACTCTTGAGACGCGCCCAGTGGATATGTTCACATAGCCATTCGCAAATTACATACACAATTCCAAAAAGAAAGACAACAATTAAGTCTTGGGAATCTGACTCAAAAAGACCATGTTTGCCAGTTTATAAGAAAATTGGATGGGAAGCTTGTCCCTGACGCATAGACGTCAATCAAGCCGTTACTTTTCTTGTAAATATTATATCTCTTTGTCTTTTCTTAATAATTGTGATTTTTTTTGTTGTTTTCTTTTATTTTCTCCCACAGGATCCAGACCTTTTTGACTATCACGATATTATTTCGCTACTAATCGTCCTTTGGAAGATACTTGTGCTATTTTTACTCACCCTTTTCAGGTACTATAAATTCAGCCCGTCATTGCACTTTTGAAGGCATCCATAGTTGAGAAAGAAATACATATAAAAAATGGAAGCCACTTCAAGAAGACGAGTTGAAAACATCTGTGTGTTTTGCGGTAGTAGTGTTGGTGTTAAGCCAAAATACGTAGAAGCAGCACAAGAATTGGGTCGAGTCTTAGCTGTAAGAAATATGCACTTAATATATGGCGGAGGCAATCTTAGACTTATGGGGATCGTTTCAAAGGTCGTACAAGAAGAGGCAGTCACGTTTTGGGAATCATCCCAAAACCCTTGGCAGAGGCAAATCTTATTGAACCATCAAACGGAGAGGAACTGATCGTGCCAGGTATGTCTGAACGACTGGTAGAAACGATTAACCGTGCTGATGTTTTTATTACTTTGCCAGGTGGCTTGGGTACATTGGAGGAAATTTTTATAGTTCTATCTTGGGCGAACCTGAACATACACCAGAAACTAATTGGGCTGTTTAACGTTGATGGATTTTATGATTTTCTTTGTGTATTTCTTGATGATGCTCGGAGAAATAGGTTCGTGTCAAAACCTTTAAAAGAACTCCTTTTTACTGCCGGAACTGCTCCGGAACTAATAGACCAACTCTTAGCCTATGAACCACAAGTTGACCCTATCCTTTCAAAAATAAATTGGTCCGAGGACGATTGTGGTAAGAGGCTTCGTGTTAATCTGGATCTTAACCTTTAATTTCTTGTAGAATTTCAGCTAACCAGGTACTACTTTCTAAACTCTTCTTCTATTGTTTAAGACATTGGGGACAATGTCTCATTTAGGTTTGGGGGAGGAAATTAGTTGATCAGTACCTTGTTTTTAGTTTGTGTGTTGTTTTTATTTTTAGTCCAAAATTTTTCGAAAAATACAAAAAACAAATTGAAAAATTGAAAAAATTATAAAAATATTTTGCGTTTTTGCGTTTTTATTTTGACTAAAAGGGTGAAATTGGTAAGAGATAGCTGAGTAAGGAGTTTCCACTCATGAGACGTATCTCAAGCCTATTTTTGAAATAAGTTAATTTTTGTTTATTTCCTTTTGAATTATTTATTTTGTGAATTCTCCATAAAACGGACTAAAATGGATCTTCATATACTCAGTTGACAGGTATTATCAACATATATAGTAACATACGGACATGAGCTAAAATTGAAAAGTTTGTAATATTCAGTGCTCTAGTTTAATTGGAGGAAGCATCTCAAAAAGCAGTGGAGTAAAAAAAAAAACGTCTGAGATCCGAGTTATTAAGTCTGTAAGGGTGTTTTAACACCTAGTGCCCTAAAACCAACTGGTTTGGGAGTCATTGGCCCAAAGCTCGTTACATGGATCAAAGATGCTGCAAAAATATATATATCTGAAGTCTGAGTAATTAAGTTCGTAGGGGTGTCTTAACACCTGGTGCCCTAAAGCCAACTGGTTTGGGAGCCACCGACCCAACACTCGCTACATAGATGGAAGATATTGTATATAAATAAAAAATAGAGAAAAATCAAAAAAAAAATCAGAAAAATCAGAAAAATTATTCCATTGCTGCAAAAAAAGGTGTGAAATCTGATAGAACTTTATGACAAAAATATTACTCTCTTATCAACTGCACTTATGACTGTTGTGGGCAAAAATGAGTTGTTTAATATTTTGTTGGCTGTGTATATGAAGAATGATAAAAATAATCGGAGAATTTACTTATTCAGTAATTTAGAAAGAAACAAAACAACTAGTAACTTGGAGTAGAAGTTTCACCTGATTAGTCACTAACTTCCTTTATTCTCTTTTCTCTTGTCTTTTTGCTTTTGTGTCCATTAGTTTTACTACCTTTTTAATTTTGTAAAATGTTTGTGGGTATCTTTGCTGTAAACCCTGACGAGACTACAATTCGTCCACTAGGGACACCTAGGGGTTTAAAGGCTTGTTGCATACGCTAAATGCAACCGTGATCCCTACGAAAGTGGCTTAGTTTAATTTTAATTGTTTCTTGTATTTTATTTTATTTTTTTGCTCGATGAATAGAAAAATTTTAGGTTTGAGAGTGTGATGAGCGGAAAATATATCAATATTTACCGCCCCTTTAACTTAATATTTTGTTTAGTTTCTCCGGTTTGATGAACGTTTTGATGTGTTTTAGTTTATTTTGCAGATAAAATAATATCGGATCTCAATGAAATCATTTAGGACGAAATATGGGTCAAATAAGGGCAATTATTGGACTTGATATTTTAATTTTGGAGATTGGAAACTTGAAAGGGCGTTTTTGACGAAGTGCAGTTTTGGAAATTCCAGTTTTGCGCATCTGTCGTATTTTGGGCATAACTTTTTACTCCGATATCGGATTGAGCTGATTCAAGTTCCAGATTAAACAATACTCAAAGATCTACAGCTTTAAAAGACAAAATAATTTCTAATTCTGACGATTTCATACCCTAAATTGATGAACCATCCAGACGTGTGTTGTGTGTAATTATTAAAGTCACTTTCAATCATTTTCAAAGCAAAAAATAAATTAATAAATAAATAATAAAAATCATCAAATCATCACCAAACATGATAAGAGATTAGTGGAGCAATTAATAATGGATTTGGTGGAGCAATTAGTGGAGCAATTAATAATTGATTTGGTGGATGATTTTATGGAGGCACAATTTTGCCTATAAATACCAAGCCATTTCATTTGTAAAATTCATACTTTCTTCTAAGGAATTCCTTAATAATACTAAGAAGATTGTATCTTGTTTTTTTATTTACAGCTTTCAGTAATTAATTTCCGCTTTCGCACTTTCTTTTCTTTCCTTTTCAGTTTTTACTTTCCGCAATTTACTTTTACGCACAGTACTTTTCTTTCTTTAATTTTCAGTTTTTACTTTTCAGTAATTTACTTTCAGCAATTTACTTTCAGCAATTTACTTTCAGCAATTTACTTTCAGCAATTTACTTTTCAGTAATTTACTTTCAGCATTTAATTTCAGCATTTAATTTCAGCATTTACTTTCAGCATTTACTTTTCAGTATTTATTTTCAGTATTTTATGTCTTTTATTTTTTTTAAGTTTTTTTTACTACCCGTAAATATGTGTCGTAACTAAGTCAGTTATCTAGGGTTGTGATGAAATCCAATATTACCGGTTTATAAGGGGTTAGATTATTGCTTGGGTAATATAAAGATTTATTTATTGAGTCTTAATTTTAATGCTTTTTCATTAACTGGCCATTAATAAAATTGAACTGGGAAACTTAAAATGAACTAGACATAGGGATTTTAAGTTTAAGACCTTAGACTCAATAGTCCACGATCTTCCTTGAGGATAGATAACCCTTTAATAGATTTTCTTACAGGATAGACATATACCTGTCGGGCGGGGGTAGCCATAATTGGAACTTAAACATAATGAATCCAGATAATTTGGTTGACATAGACATATGGTTCAATTGGGTTAAACTGAGTATTTGTGTCTGACCATCGACAGAGGCTTACACATAATTTAGTGTTCCAGGTTAATAAATCAATATATTACCCAACTTTAAGATAACCACTTCATCTTTAAAATGATATTGGAAGAAATCACAACCCTAGATAATTTTTAATATTGAATTTTCTTAAAACCTACTTTCGAATAATTTTATTTACTTGTTTTTAAATTTAGAATCGTCACCATTTCAAATCAATCAAACAACCTGTTAGATACTTGTAATCATTTGACCTCATAAAATTAATAGATTAGATATTAAGCCCTCGTGGGATCGATATTTTTATACTACTTGAACGATACGTGCGCTTGCGTTATACGCGTGTGTAAGCACCGGTCAGCAACTACAAGGTTTGACCAACGTTATGGCCAGTCTGACAGTACCCCGCACAGTGGGAACAGAAAACCATGAGAATGGAAGGCGTAAGGAGCCCCCAAATAGGATGAGTGAAGAAATCCATGTTCTTGATGATGACATTGCTGAGTATGCCACGAGAAGGATAGTCGGGCCTCAGGAAGAGTTACAGAATCTCAGAGAACAAGTAGAGTCAGTTACTCGCAAGATGAAGGGAAAAAATAAGGATTTGTTAGACTATAATGCAATGACTTTTGAAGAACAACTGCCTCCCCAGTTCAAGATGTCTGACATGGCCAAGTTCAACGGAAACGGAGATCCAATGGTCCATCTCCAAAATATGTTTCAGTGATGAGTTCAGTGGGTTTTTCGAAATACCAGGTGTAGAAGATGTTTTGGATGTCACTGGAAGGGGCGCCCGTAGTATGGTATCACGGCCTAGAGAGAAAGGTCAGTTATGACTGGAGGGCATTAGCAGAGGCCTTTCTGAACCAATATGTCACGGACCTGGAGATAGACTTGACACTCCGTGACCTACAAAATACCAAGAAAAATTTAGAAGAAAGCTTCAAAGATTATTTGGATCGCTGGAGAGGCCATCTCTTAAATATGCAGATTCAGCCCTCGGAGAAGGACCAGATTAAGATGATCATTAAGGGCACCAAACCCTCCATTTATAACAAGCTGAGAAGGATTACCTCCATGATTAGTGACTTAAGACAGTTAAAAGAAACTGTCATGGATATCAAGGAAGAGGAAGCCGAGAACATAAAGTTTTATGGCCATAATAGAAAGACCATTGGGGGGCCTTCAGAGACCAAGCCCGCTCTTGCTGAGGTCGTTGTCATCGGAAACAGGCAATTCTCCAATTTTGATAGACCTTTGTCAAATGTGTTTGAAAAACTGAAGATGCAAGGACTCTTAAAACCCTTGGCACCCACACCACTTCCAAACCCTGCGCCATACCACCTCGACCTAAACCTACACTGTCACTTCCATCAGAAAAATGCCATGAAACTGACAACTACACCCACCTTAGGAATGAGATCCAAAACCTCATTGAGATCCATAAGATACCCGACCCAGAAAAAGAACAACCCAAAACACACAGAAACCTTCTACCCAACTACCACTCTGTTCCACCACCCACCTACATGATCAACTCCGGCCTGCCCGAAAGCTTTGTCCTCCAAGCTCTCAACCACCAAGCTTCCTGCATGGGGAAATGGGATAGCAGCAGTGAAGATGAAACATGGTAGGGGAGAGATTTCTGAGAAAACTTCTCGAGCAGTGACGAAGAGGAAGATAAATGGGAAGAAGAACTACTGCAGTTGGAGAATCTGACGCTCGAAGAAAGCAAGAAGACGAAAGAAGACAATACTGCAAATTAGGAAGATGTTTATTTTCCTGATTTATTTAATTGTAATCATGTATTTATTAATCATAAAGACATTGATTTTGCTTACTTGTTCGAGTCTTTTCCTGTTAGTCTGCATTATAACACGCATGACATGAGCATATTTGACATTAACTCAACAAAGACAAATGCATTTAATCTTGGTACATGTGAAAACCCCAAAGAAATTTCAATAGCAAGTGAGATTACCTCTGATGAGCGGAAAGAATTAGAGAAAATATTAATAAAATATGCAAAAGTATTCGTCTGGTCCTCTGAAGACATGCCAGGAGTAGACAATGGTATTGCCCAGCACATGACACCAACTTATCTGAATATGAGAATGAGGCCAGAATGGGCCGAAAAGGTTAGGGATAGAAGTGGACCATGAAAAGATCAAGGCAATCATCGAGATGCTCGCACCAAAGACAGAAAAGGAAGTTAGAGCTTTTCTCGAAAAAAATCCAGTATATCAGTCGATTCATGTGAGCCCATCTTCAAGCTGTTGAGGAAGGACCAGCATGTGGAGTGGAATAGGCAATGAAAAGAAGCTTTTGACAAAATCAAAGAATACTTGGATAAACCGCCCGAGCAAGCCCTTGGTGTTGTATTTGGCCATAGAACCCGAAGCCCTGGGAGCGATGATGGTACATGCAGTGTTACCAGTGGGAATAAAGATACAGTCAATGCGGGTACTAGTAGAGGCAGAATTACTTGAGCAAGATAGGGCCTCGCAGAGGTTCGAATAGCTAGCATTACTGGATGAGAAAATGATAAAGGTATTGTACCACACGCAGCTATACCAGAAAAGGTTGACCCGAGCGTTCAACAAGAAGGTGCATCCCACCAAGATCAAAGAATGTGATCTAGTGCTCAAGCAGTTGAAGCCAATAATAATGGACCCAAGGGGAAGGTTCGGACCCATTTAGGAAAGGCCCTACCTAGTCAAAAAGGTGATGAGGAATGGGGCAGTGAGACTGTCAGATTTGGAAGGGAACGAGTTCACTGATCCCATCAACGTGGACAGGCTGAAACAATACTTTACATAAAAAAAAAAGGAAAAAGGCTCATTGGGTTGAAAATCCGCAAAGGACAGCCCAAACAAAATATAGAGCATGAGTGAGCAAGAAAAATGGCATTGTAAAATCCGTGAGGAACAGTTAGCGTTAAAGGTACCCTTGTAATGCATTTTATTTCCTACATATGTACTTAAAAGTAAAGCAAACGCCTTTATTGAAACAAATGTTCAAGATGTTCATAGATTGCATAAATCCCAGCTAAACGGGAAAGATTAGAGTCAAGTAATTACAAATCACGTCTTTTGTTTCTTAGATGTTGGACCAATGTCAGGAGATATAGGAGAAGAACTCTGAGAATTGAGAGAAATAGAGTAGCCTCGAGAATGAGGGTAAAGAACTCCAAGAATGGAGAGGAACCTCGGGAATGAGGACGAGTGAAGAGCCTCGAGAATGAGGACAGATTTGGAAAAAAAAAAGAAAAAAAAAAAGGAAAAAAAATGTTTAGCTCGTTGAGTTGAAAACCTAAAAAGGCGACTCAAGCAAGATAGAGCAGTCCGCTAAGTTGAAAAATCTGAAAGGACAGCTTAGGCAAAAGATAGAAAGGACTTATGACTCAATGGACAAAGCACAAGGCAGTAACTTTTCTGCATCCTCAAGACAACAAAGGAGAGCTTCTGGAATCAGAAGACATGATTTTCAATATCCGAGAATGGTAGTAAGGGAAAAATGCAAGCCGAGAATGGCAGCAAACTCCTCGGGGAGAGGGTATATTTCGAAATCTGGAAATCGAAAGACATGATCCCAAAAGGATGTATCCGCTTTCAAAAAGGCGTAATCCACATTAACCCGGTGCAGATAGCGAAGAGCAGAAAGCCAAGCCAGGTTTGAGGATGACCAGTCTACCACCCCGCGAATAAGGGACACAACAGGACCTTGAGCCATGAGACCAAGGAGAACTGAGCAATCACCGGAATAAAATTGATATGAGGAAACTGTAAGCAGGCCAAGGGGACGACCAAAGACTTTTATAGGCAAAGGAGTAAAGAAAACCCTCTAACACAAGGAAGGCATAACCAAGGATAAACATCAATCCAATAGGACAAAGAAAACCCAGCGGAATAGGGAATGCATCCATGCATACATGCATACACGTCGCATAGTGACCGGTGCGTAATCACAAGCGTATAACGCAAGCGCATGTATCGTTCAATAAGTATAAAAAGTATCGATCCCATGAGGACTTAATACCAAAGCTATTAATTTATGAAGCCAAATTCTTACAAGTATCTAATGGATTGATTGTTTGATTGGATGGTGACTTTAAATTTAAAACTAGTAAATAAAATTATGCGAAAGAAGATTGAGGAAAATTCAAGATTATTAAACTATCCAGGGTTGTGAATCTTTCCAATATCTTTTAAAGATGAAGTGGTTATCTTATGTTTGTGTAATATATATTTTTACTAACCTGGAACACGAAATTATGCAAAAGCCTCTGTCGATGGTCAGATACAAATACCCAGTGTAACCCAATTAATCATATGTCTATGTCAACCAAGTTACCTGAATTTATTAAGATTAAGTTCCAATTGTGGCTACCCCCGCCCGACAGGTATATGTCTATCATGTAAGGAAATCTATTAAAGGGTTATCTATCATCAAGGAAGATCGTGGGCTATTAAGTCTAAGGCTGAAACCTAAAATTCTTTTGTCAAGTTTATTTTAAGTTTACCAGATCAATCTTATTAAGGGCCAGTTAACAGGAAGCATTAAGCTTAAGACTTAATAAATAAACTTTTATATTACCCAAACTATAAAATAACTCCTTATAAACCGGTGATATTGGAATTCATCATAACCCTAGATAATTGACTTAGTTACGACACATATCTAAGGCTAATAAAAGCTTAAATAAAATAAAAGACATAAAGTAAAATGTTGAAAATTAAATAAAGTAAATGCTGGAAGTAAATGCTAGAAATTTAAAAATGTAAAAGTATAAAAAAGAAAATATTGGGGTTAAATAATCCACTTTTATCACTACTATTTTAGATATCTCCCTTATTATAATATATAAACTTTGCGTGATATTACCAACCGACCATAAGGCGGTATCCTGATTAAGTCAAATTAATAATTAATTCCAACTGACCATAAGGCGGTATCCTCATTAAGTCAGGTTAAAACCAATTTCATTAAGTCCAACCGACCATAAGACGATATCCTCATTAAGTCAGGTTTAAATAGTTTATATATTATAATTAAGGGAGATTAATCTAAATATTAGTAATAAAAGCTTTACCTTTTACCCCAGCATGGGGAGTTACCTCCGTATTACTGAAAAGTAAAGACTGAAAAGTAAAGAAAGGAAATTATTATTGCGTAAAAGTAAATTGTAGAAAGTAAATACTGAAAGGTAAAGAAAAGAAAGTGCAAATACGAAAATTAATTACTGAAAGCTGTAAATAAACAAACAAGATACAATCTTCTTAGTATTCTTAAGGAATTACATAGAAGAAAGTATGAATTGAATTCTGAAATTGAGCTGAATTTATAGGCGTCCATGGTCCTTGCGCGTCGCGACGCGCACAACTTTGCGCTTCGCGTCGCACCGTTGATTTGCGCCATGTGGCGCGGCTTCTGTGGAGATGGTGACATGTGTACGCAGCTGAATGATTACCTCAATAAGTGTGCTGATGTGGCAATGACATGGCGATGTCGATTGTCGGCAGCATGTGATGGTGCCATGTGGCAAGGCACACGTTAGCAAGAATTATTGTGATGTTGACACGTGGCAGGTGCATGTTAGTGATGATGATGATTGTCGGTAGCATGTGATGGTGACACATGTCCGGAGCATTTTAGTAGACTCCAGCGCACGTTAGCGGTCGCGACGCTTAAAAGACAATTTTGCCATTTTTGTCCGTTTTTCACTGTTTTGGCCCTGATTTGATTCCAGTGAGTCCTGAAACCTAATTTATCTACAAAATAAAAGAAAACACATCAAAATATTCACAAAACTCAAGAAACTGTACAAAATTTTAAGCTAAAGGAGTGGGAAATAGTGATCTATTTACCACTCATCACATATACGCAATTTTTGTTTTATGTTCTCAGGCTTTGGAGAAAAAGAAAAGCGGCGAGGATGAGCAACTCCTCGGTAATGAGGAGGAGCAAGCTAGGAATGGTACTCCGAGAATGGAGAATAACCTCAGGAATAAGGACAAGCAACTCCTAGAGAATGAGGACGAGCAAGCCAGGAATGACATTCCGGGAATGGAGAACAACCTCAAGAAGGAGGACCCGTAACTCCTCGGGAACAAGGACGAGCAAGCAGAGAATAGAACTCAATGAATGGAGAAAAACCTCAGGAATGAGGACAAGCAACTCCTCGGGAATGAGGACGAGTAGGGATAAAGTGCCTCACCATCATTATCAATAGTTTTGGGAATGAATCCCAAGGTCAAGGCCCACATTATCAACAGTTCAGGAAAGAATCCCAGAGGTCGAAGCACCTCATCATCATAGAAAAACTCCCCAGCGGATCGAAGAGTCAAGCAGGTGGACCAAGACGCTATCACTCAGCATAGTTTGGGAATGAAGCCCAGAGATCGAAGCATCTCGCAGGGATGAATCCAAGGGGTTGAAGCACATTGCCATCAAATCAACTCAGTTCAATAATAAATCCTAGAGATCGAAGCATCTCGCAGGGATGAACCCTAGGGGTCAAAGCACCTCACCATCAAATCAACGCAGTTCAGGAATGAATCCTAGAGATTGAAGCATCTCGCAGGGATAAACCCCAGGGATCGAAGCACCTCTCCATCAAATCAACTCAGTTGGGAATGAATTTTAGAGATCGAAGAATCTCGCAGGGATGGAACCCATGGGTCGAAGCACATCACCATCAAATAAACTCAGTTAGGGAATAAATCCTAGAGATTGAAGCATCTCGCAGGGATGAACCCCAGGGGTCGAAACACCTCACCATCAAATTGAATCAGTTCGGGAATAAATCCTAGAGATCGAAGCATCTCGCAGGGATGAACCTCAGGGGTCGAAGCACCTCATCCTTAAATCAACTCAGTTTGGGAATGAATTCTAGAGATCAAAGCATCTCGCAGGGATGAAGCTCATGTGTCGAAACACCTCACTATCAAATCAACTCAGTTCGGGAATGAATCCTAGGGATCGAAGCATCTCGCAGGGATGAACCCCAGGGATCGAAGCACCTCGCCATCAAATCAACTCAGTTCGTGAATAAATCCTATAGATCGAAGTATCTCGCCTGGATGAATCCCAGGGGTCGAAGCACCTCGCCATCAAATCAACTCAGTTCAGGAATAAATCCTAGAGATCGAAGTATCTCGCGGGGATGAATCCCATGGGTCGAAGCACCTCACCATCAAATCAACTAAGTTCAGGAATAAATCCTAGAGATCAAAACATCTCACAGGGATGAATCCTAGGGATCGAAGTACCTCGCCATCAAATCATCTCAGTTCGGAAATAAAGCATAGAGATCGAAGCATCTCACACCCATCATGGTTCGGGAATAAAGCCCATGGGTAAAATCACCTCGCCATCAACTCAGTACAGTTCGGAAATGAATCCCAAAGGTCGAAGGGCCTCAGACATCGAAGCATCTCACACCCAACACCTTACACTTGAAGCACATCGCAAAAGTAGGGGAACAATAGGTAAGTCCGGCAATGGCCGATGAACTAGGTAAGCAAAAATGCATGCATGACTTTGATAGGATTGTCATTGTCACACACTTCACAAGCCATATCAAAGTGGGGCTGACTGTAGACACTGCATTTTTGCATGAGCCCAATGATGAGCCTCGTATGGAGGCACTACCTGAAAAGTTGTGGAAGTCGCAGGAAACGAATACCGGAAGGAAAAACTCTAAAATTAGCACATCATTAGATTCAGACTCACTAGCCAGCCTCAGATTCGCTCAGTCAGTTTCTGTTTCAAACCTTAGCCTCGGCTCAAAACCTCTACAACCCTTGAAAGCCCATACAATCCATGCCTACGCCAAACACCACACAAAGCCCATGCAGCACACGACCAAGGCCCATGAAATCCACTATGCATGCCCAAATAAAGGAAAACCTCATGCATTCCACATGCTAAAGTCCCATCAAATCACTTTCCATATTAGTGAGATTTTGAGGATCCCATCCAATTTAACAAGAGATTGTATCCCAAAATAATATATTCCTCCAAATCAATATGATTTATTTCCATGATTTGGAGATCCCTTGTCATTATAAAAAGGAGCAATCACCAAACTTGAATGAGGCTTTTGGACGACAATTGAGACAAAAAAACCCTAAGAAACCGAACCAAAAAACAACTTGAGAGGCTTCGCTTCTTCTTTTTCTTCACCTTGGACGACACCACCATTAAAAAAAAACTAGGGAGGCCCATTCTCTTCTTCTTTGGGCGTGAAAAAAAAAAGAACCTTAGGAATCCTTTCTTCTACTTCCACCGAAATACAAAAAAAAAAGAACCAAAACAGCAGCCAAAAAATAACCAAAATAACAACTAAACCACCAAAAAAACAGCAGCAAAAAACAACCAAAAACATCAACTAAAAAATAGTAAAAATAGCAGCCAGCGAAATAGTAAAAACAGCAACCAGAAAGCAGCAAAAATAGCCACCAGTGAAATAGAAAAAATAGCAACCAGAAAACATCAAAACAGCGAACCAGAAACAACAAACAGCGAACCAGAAACAGCAAACAGCGAACCAAAAATAGCGAATCAGCGATCCTTCCGGCGACAGCCTAATGCACTTCCGAGAAAGCAACTTAAAAGGTAACACCTGAGGGCACCCTTACCACATTTATTTTTATAGTTCTGGACGCTGCATGTCTGGCTGGACGTGAAATATGTCCAGCCGGGTATGCGAAGTCCTACATCAAAGACGTTATTTTATTATTCGGCATTCTGTTATTTATCATTTATTTATTTATTTATTCACTTTCATCGTTATTTTATTATTTCACATTTACTTTGTTATTTATCTTTTTCTTTATTTATTGTTATTTTATTATTTCGCCTTTAATTTGGTGAGTGCAATCTTAAATTTTTTCCCAGTTCACACTGGGTGGTGACTCTTTTATTCTCCGGTTTAGTCTTCCGCGGGCTACTCCGTACTCTCTACGGGCTGCAAGCCCAACAGTGTCGTGGTCGCCGAGCATTATAGGCATAGCAGTAAACCCCGCTTCGCTCCTACAGCCGGAATGGAGGAAAACCACCAAAATTAGCAACTCATCGGATTCGAACTCACTAGCCAGCCTCGGATTTGCTCAGTCATCCTCTGCCTCAAACCTTAGCTTCGGACCTACCATGTAGCCCATGCAACCGGCCCATGCAGCCCACGTAATCGGCCCATACAATCCACGCGGCCCAGCAACCCTATGCATAATCTTCCCAAATACGATAAAATCTCCTTAGTTATGAAAGCATCAACACTTTCCAATTTAATGAGATTTTTGGGATCCCATACTTGCCAATTTAACAAGATTTGAGATCTCCTCATCACCAAATTTATAAGATTTTATTCCCAAAATAATTTGATAATATATTTCCCAAATAAATATGATTTGTTTCCCTATTTGGAGATCCCTTCAAATCATTATAAAAGGGACCAAGTCATTATCAAAGTGGGAGAGGAGGCTCTCTTTTTTTTGGGGGGATCACCGAAAAAACAACAAGAAAAAAAAGGGAAAATCACCCAAAAAATGGAGAAAATAGAGAATCACCGAAAAAAAAAGGACCGAGAAAAAAAACAACAACCAGAACGTGAAGCAGCTGAAGTAGAAGGCAGAAACGGGTGTGAACCAGCGTGAGAAAAACCCTGAAAGCCGTGAACCAGCGTGAGAAAAATCCTGAAAGCCGTGAATCATTGCTAAGAAGAAACAGTGAAACAGCGACCAGCAAGCAGAAGCAACGAATGAGAGCAACCAGAAACAGCGAACCAGCAACCAGAAAAAACGTACCAAACCTTGAAACCAAGCTTCAATCCTTCCAGCGACGGCCTAACATACTTCCGAGAAAGCAACTTAAAAGGTAAGACTCGATGGCACCCTTACCATATTTATTTTTTAGTTCTGGAAGTTGCATGCCTGGTTGGTGTGAAATACATTCATCCAGATATGCGAAGTCCTACATAAAAAACAGCCAAGTCTCTGGCCACATTTCTTCTTTGGCATTTTGTTATTTATTTTTTATCTATTTATTCACTTTTATTGTTATTTTATTGTTTCGCGCCGTTATTTTGTTTATGTTTGTTGATTATTATAATTATATGCATTGTTATATTATCTCGTGTCTATTTTTTTGTGTCCGTTTACATTACATTGATGATTATATGTGTTATTATCCCTTGCGGTATGTCGGATGGAAACCCAGACGTAAATTTTGTAACCGAATCTGAATGGATGGTAGTGCGGTTTGTACTTGAGATACAACTCCACGTGCCACTCGGGAAATACTCATATAAGTGTCGACCTCTTTCTTTATATTTTTTTCATTTTTACTTCTTTAGTTATTCATTTTGTATTATGCGTGTGTGATTAATTATTTTTATTGCATTATACTTTTCCCCTTCTTTATATTTTTCAACGTTCATATTAATTTATTTCATTAACCAGTCGTCATATATTATGCATGAGTGATTTAATTATATCTTTGCGTGGAGCCATATCATTTCTATTAATATTTATGGGGGTGCAAATTTGTGTTTATTTGAAATACCTTGCATGAACTTCATAAGACTTGACTATACCATTGTGTGAACCCGTATATTATACTGGCATAAGTAAGGGACCATTCCGAACCCAACGGTTTGAGGTCTTCCCTTGCGAGGGGTGAGTGCGGCCTTAAATCTTTCCCAATTCACACTGGGTGGCGACTCCTTTATTTCTATGGTTTAGTCCCCCGTGGGCTAATTCATACTCTCTGCCGTGGTCGACGAACATCATAGGCATAGCGGTAAACCCCGCTTCACTCCTACAGATGGCGATTCCACTGGGGATAGAGAATCGACCTCGAAACAATGCCTTGTAGTGTCTATGGCTTTGGCTTTGGTTAACCAAGTCTCATATATTTTGCATACCCTTCTTACCCCTGATGGCGTCATGTATCGTGAAGTTTCTTTCACTCAAGGCGGCGGATCATTATGTTATGATAACCATCACTCGTTGGCACGTACCATAGGGTATAAAAAATACGTGCTCACTTGGTCGCTCGAATCCTTGAGTGGGGAGACCTAATTGTGTGTGTACCCTTTGTTAGGTTTTATCTAGGTCCCAAGATCAAACAAGACATGAAATACATGTGTGAACACATCAAAAGAGGTAGCGGAATACTCACATCGATCGGTTGGATGATTTGAAGACGAATGAAACCACAAAGTGCACTGCCATTCACGTCCACTGCAGCAGTTCACTGCCCTCCAAAACAGAATTTTGAGCTGCGAAAATGAGCTCCAAGATTGCGTCAAACGAATCCCGACTCATGGGTGAACCTCCCTACCACCTTCGCAAGTCTCGTAAGTGTGCTAGCACTTGTGATTTTACCATAAAATCACACTCTTGCTTCCTCCAGTGCTCGGCAATTTCAGTGAAACCAATGAGCAGAATTGCCCCTCCATGGGCGTGAACAAGAGAGAAAGAGAGATGAAGATATGTTGATTAGTTAGTAAAACAATTTCCAAAATTGTTTATATATTTCCAACCAAAAATATAAAAGATTTCCAAATAATCTATTAAAAAATCAAATGGTAAATGCTTCCACCAACTAACACTATTCCAACCACACACATCAACTATTCATTTTCACTTTATTAAAGTGGCATGTCTTTCAATCAATCAATCACATCAATCAATCACATCACACAAAGTGACGTTTGATTTGACGCTTGATGTGACTAATGATTTGACGCTTGATGTGACTTGCGTTGTCGCACTCGAATTCGAAATACGAATGCGCTCTCAATCACACTCGAGCTCGGGTTCGCTAATTCTCAATTAGTGAATTTTCCGTTGCGTCGTAATTAAATGATTACGCCTAGCGAATTCACTATTCTCGTCGCTAACGAATTAATTCTAAATTAATTCGTTTGCCCGAATTAAAATCTAATTTTAATTCTGCGTCGAAATCTAATTTCGTTTAATATATCGAATATATTAATTTAATCGATTAATTCTAAATTAATCATTCTCTCTCTTTAGACGATATTTTATCCCAGATAAAATATCTTCGTAATTAATTCAAGATTAATTTTCTCTCTCTTCAATATAATCCCAGATTAATAAAAGAGTGCGAGTCATACGTCATCGGTGGATTATTGGGAAGCGACCCATGAGATCCCCGGATAAGTCGGCAGTAAATATGGTCGTCGGAGTATCCGAATCACGTATGTACCAAGTACTACGTTCTACCGATTTACGAGACAAGATCGGCTTCTAGCAAAGCACGAAGTCTACCGAATTCTCCGGTCATATTCATCTAAGAATATTTAAGATCTATATCAAGCGTAGTATACCAAGTATTGTGTATATCGGCCATGTATCGGATAGTCACGTGCTAGGGCTGGGGCTGGATAAGTGTCTGCCCCGTCCGAAGCACATGTCGGATGTCTGGTAACTAGTCTCTATAATCGGATATACATGACCTTGTCAAATATCCCGATGGCCGGCCAGCACTTAAGAGCACTAATACCGTATCCTGCGTGACATCATCTCCACTATGACTGGAGTGATACTTCCGTCTTGACATCACACCCAATACTCTACGATTCTCAATATGCCCAGCATTGGCGTACACAGAACCGTTAGAGTCCTGGACGACCTCAACTAAAGAATATTGATTGTCGTAAGCATTAGCGGTGCAAGTCTCAGGTTAAGACCATACACACCTACCCTGATGTCGGACTCCCATAGACACATAGTCATAATACTAATGGGATTCCGATGGGTCTATCCAGAGCGAAGCTGTTTCCCGTACCATCGGTGAAACACAACCTCCTATCGCACTTGCATGAGTATCCAATACCCAAATATATGAGAACTATGCTGTTGTGCCCTCACAACGCGCACAAGTGCAATACTAGTCTATTCCGCATTATCGATGTCCAGTCTCGATAATACTACGACTAGGGATATTTAATGATTAATCATTCGAGGACTGATACTGTCTCATATCATCTCAATCCAGGAACTAATCATATGGACCTCTCTTCATTTTATATATCTAAGGTGATCTAATCACAAATGATGAGAGTGCAATTTCCTTGTCATATAGTTAATTTGTACAACAACACTATGATCTGTACAATTAGTGACGCTATGGGTCATATTATCCAACACCCTTCACCGATTATAACCTTATCCATACCCTTGTAAGCCCATATACGAACCATAGTTACGTGTCCCATAGAAGCTACCCCCCATGCTTGTGCTTGGGCCCATTATCATTTGGATCCATTTGGGCTTCTCTGTTGGATTCTCTAAGAACAATCCCAAGATCATTTTAGCATAAAAGAAGTGAATACTCGAAGTAAGAATGCGGAAAAATACTTACAACTATCGGTTGGATGGATGCGTTGAGAACAAAAATTTCCAACCTTTGTGTAGTGCTCCAAGCTCCTCTTTGTATGAATGGTTTAACTCCAAGCTTGAACTTAGAATTCCAAACTCTTGGATAGGTTTCCCTAACACCTTTGAATGACCCCTTTGATATGCTAGCAACCAAGATTTTTGAAGCAAAAATCACTTACTATGAACCTTAGGCTCACGGCAATGGAGAGTGAGAGAGGGAGAGTGCAATCGGCCAAGCCATATTTTAGAAAGAGAGAGATGTTTTTTGTTACTTATGTAATTGTAATTCAAAAATCAATTACCTATTACCAAAATTAAAGTTGGTAAAAGTCATCCCAATGACATAAAGTAAGCTTGTGTGTTTTACAAGCTTCCACCAACCACCAACTTCCATCAACCAAAAAGTAAACAAAGTTGACTAGTGATGTGACTTGTGGGCCCCACTTCAATTCAAAATCCGAGTGGGCCCGTTAAACATATTTCGGGCTCGGGTTCGTTAATTCCGAATTAACAAATTTTCCGTTGCGACTTAATTAAATCAAATTTAATTAAATAATTATGCCTAGTAAAATTACTATTAAAGTCGCTTACGAATGAATTCTAAATTAATTTGTTTGCCCGAATTAAAATCCAATTTTAATTATGCGTTGAAATCTAATTTCATTTAATATATCGAATAAATTATTTAATCGATTAATTCCAAATTAATCGTTCTTTCTCTATAATTGAATTTTATCCCAGATAAATTCTCGTCGTAATTAA
This sequence comes from Zanthoxylum bungeanum, assembly GCA_019454045.1. Taxonomy (NCBI): domain Eukaryota; kingdom Viridiplantae; phylum Streptophyta; class Magnoliopsida; order Sapindales; family Rutaceae; genus Zanthoxylum; species Zanthoxylum bungeanum. Next base: position 21,525 of record SKCR01031886.1, read on the forward strand.
TCCTAGATTAATTCTGTTCGGGTCAAACGTCAACGGTGCATCTTCGAGAAGCGACCCATGAGATCCCTGGATATGTTGGCAGTAAATCCGGTTATCAGACTATCCGAATACGTGCGTACCCAGTATCACGTTCTTACCGATTTACAAGACATGGTTGGCTTCTAGCAAAGCACCGTGCCTACCCAATTCTCCAGAAATATTCTTTTAAGGAATATGTAATCTGTGTTAGGCGTAGTATACGTAGTATTGCGTATTACGATCCAGTATCGATATCACATGCTAGGCCTAGGGCTGGAATTGTGTCTGCCCCGAACGAAGCATATATCGGATATCTGGTAACTAGTCTCTATAATCGGATAATCATGACCTAGTCATATTATCCCGATGACTGCAGTACTTAAGAGTACTAGTTCCGTATCCTACGTGATCATCATCTCCATATGACTGAAGTGATACTTCCATTTTGACATCACACCCAATACACTACGATTCTCAGTATACCCAGAAAAGGCATACACAGAACCTGTTAAAGCCCCGGACGACCAAAACCAAAGTATACTGATTGTCGCAAGTACTAGCGATGTAAGTCTCAGGTTAAGACCAAATAAACATACCCTGATATGGACTCCCATAGACACATAGTCATACTACCAATGAGATTCTGCGGGGTCTATCCAGAGCGAAGCTATTTCCGTACCATCGGTAAACACAACCTCCTATCACACTTGCATTGGATAATATCCCCCATAGCGTCACTATTTGTACAGATCACGGTGTTGTTGTACAAATTAACTATGTGACAAGGAAATTGCACTCTCATCGTTTTTGATTAGATCACCATAGATATATAAATGAAGAGAGGTCCATATGATTAGTTCCTGGATTGAGAATGATATGAGACAGTATCAGTCCACGAAGGATTAATCATTAAATATCCATAGCCGGAGTATTATCGAGACAGGACATCGATAATGCAGAATAGGCTAGTATTGCACTTGTGCGCGTTGTGAGGGCACAACGGCATAGTTCTCATATATTTAAGTATTGTATACTTATGCAAGTGCGATGGGAGGTTGTGTTTCACCGATGGTACGGGAAACAGCTTCGCTCTGGATAGACCCCTCGGAATCCCATTGGTATTATGACTATGTGTCTATGGGAGTCCGACATCAGGGTATGTGTATTTGGTCTTAACCTGAGACTTGCACCGCTAATGCTTACGACAATCAATATACTTTAGTTGAGGTCGTCTAGGACTCTAACCGGTTCTGTGTACGCCAACTGCTGGGTATATTGAGAATCGTAGAGTATTGGGTGTGATGTCAAGACGGAAGTATCACTTCAGTCATAGTAGAGATGATGTCACGCAGGATACGATATTAGTGCTCTTAAGTGTTGCGCAACCATCGGGATATTATGACTAGGTCATGCATATCCGATTATAGAGACTAGTTACCAGACATCCGACATGTGCTTCGGACGGGGCAGACACTTATCCAGCCCCAGTCCTAGCACGTGACTATCCGATACTGGGCCGATATACACAATACTTGGTATACTACGCTTGATACAGATCTTAAATATTCTTAGATGGATATGTCCGGAGAATTGGGAAGACTTGGTGCTTTGCTAGGAGTCGACCTTGTCTCGTAAATCGGTAAAACATAGTACTTGGTACGTACGTGATTCGGATACTCCGACAACCGTATTTACTGCCAACTTATCCGGGGATCTCATGGGTCACTTCCCGATAATCCACCGATGACGCACAACTCGCACTCTTGAATAATCTGGGATTATAATAGAAGAGAGAGAAAATTAATCTAGGATTAATTACGGAGATATTTTATCTAGGATAAAATATCGTCTAGAGAGAGATAACGATTAATTTGGAATTAATTGATAAATTAATATATTCGATATATTAAACGAAATTAGATTTCGACGCAGAATTAAAATTAGATTTTAATTCGGGCGAACGAATTAATTTAGAATTAATTCGTTAGCGACGTGAATAGTGAATTCGCTAGGCGTAATCATTTAATTACGACGCGACGGAAAAATCGTTAATTTGGAATTAACGAACCCGAGCCCGAGTGTGATTGCGAGCGCATTCGTATTTCGAATTCGAGTGCGGCAATGCAAGTCGCATCAAGCGTCAAATCAATCAGTCGCATCAAGCGTCAAATCACTTGTCACTTTGAGTGATGTGACTTGACAACATGTCACTTTAATAAAGTTGATGTGAATAGTGATGGACATGATGTGCATAGTGTTTGCTTTTATTGTTTGACTTTTTAAAAGCAAATTCAAATGAAATTCATTTGAAATTTACTAAAGTGTATAAGATACACTTAAATGTAAATCAAATTCACAATAACACATCTTTCATCTCTCTCATTTCTCTCCAAAATCTCACGCCCAAACTGAAAAGTGGACTGGTTTTTGAAGCCAATAATGGCGTGAACAGGGAAGCCAAGAGTGGGTTTTCATGGTGAAAATCCAAGTGCTAGCACACTACGAGTCTTGCGAAGGTGGTAGGAAGGTTCACCCATGAGCCGGGATCCGTTCGACGAAGCTTGGAGCTCCGTTTCATCATCTCAAAATTCTGTTTTGGAGGCAGTTCACTGCACACTTTGGGCGTGAATAACAGTGGGTTTTTGGCCTTGATTCGCCTTCAAATCGACTCAACCGATCGATGTGAGTATTCCGCACTTCCGTCGTTGTATTCACTTGTGATTCATGCTTGAGTTTTGATCTTGGGACCTATAGAAACTCCAACAATGGCATCAAGAGCTTAGGTTAAAAGCATGAAAAAGTTAGGGCTAAAATTTGGGCAAACTTGATTTTGAGCATGATAAATTAAATTGGATGGATTTGTATGCTTAATTGTGTTTGAATTGAAGATTGATTGGGTCAATTTCAAGAAAATTTGATTGGATCATTTTTTCCCCAAATTTCTACCTTGGCCGAATTTGATACATGATTTTAATGTCTTGGGATTTTTGATTTTTGACAATTGGATGTGTTGGAAATCATTTGGGATGATGATTTTATGTCGATTGCGGAATTAATTGGATTGAATTCGAATCGGATGTAAAATCCCCAAATTGCCAAGTATGTTATTTAGCATGAAATTGGGTAAAATGAATTTGAGCATGTAATTATGAAATTGGATGATTAAGTATGCTTGAATGTATTTTAATTGATGATTGGTTGGATCAATTTGATCAAATTTGGTTTGGAACAAATTTGCCCAAAATCTTATCTTGGCCGAGAGTTATGCCCCTTTGTGTTCTTGGTGAATTTTGATTTTTTGAAACATTGGATGTGTTGAAAATCATTAGGGTATATTGATTTAATGTCGAATTGGGTTTAATTGGATTGAAACAAATCGAACATGAAATTAACCCCATTGCCGAGAACAAAGTGAGCATGAATGGGTTTGATTTTAATCAAAATATGTTGGACATATGATGATGATAATGAGCATGATTAATTGTATGAATTGATTTTTTAGAAATGTTAATTTGGGTGATTAATCATGATATACACTTTAGGTAATTAAATTGCGAAATTGGATTTGTGTAATTTAATTAATTGGGCTAATTTTGGAAATTGAGCTTGAATTGTTGTTATTGGGCTTATTGGGCTTTGTTGTACAAAGTTTGTTTTAGGCAAAATTGGTTGGATCCAATTGGGCCCAAAACCGCATCCATAAAGCCCAAATGCAACATAATGGACCTTTGTAATTTAATTGGGCCTAATGGCCAAAATTAATTTAAAGGCTTATGGGGTAAATCCCGGATTGGACTTTGGTTGCGGGTTTGACCCGAATTGACCAAAAGTCCACGCCTTAAGAAATTAATTAAAAGCCCATTGGACTTTAATTAAGTTGACGTTGGACGTTAATCGAGCTTTGAGACCCGTAACAATTAAATTTGGAATTTAATTCGTAAAAGGTTTATTAATAAAGTGTAATATTTAATTGGAATTAAATAATGAATTAGAATTAAATACAAATTGAATTGGATTTAATTGTGTATTTAATTTAATTCTAGAATTTGTACTTTAAGTACTTATTCGTAAAAACGAGTTTGACTCGAGCAAAATCAAATCGTTGTTTGAACATTGGATGATCACATAATTATCAGATTAATTAATTTGATTAGATTGATTGATAGCATGCTTTTGAGTGAATACATGGTTGTGATGCATGAATAATGTATATCAGATGGATATTAGATGGGTGGGGCAATTTTAGAAATTGTTGTAATAAATTTGATTTATTAATTGGACCTGCGTGTCCAGCCTTATCACCTCATATTCTTTGTATTCTCTTCTCACCTATTCCCCTCAATGTAAATGAGGTTTCTTTAGAAGTGCAGTGTAACGGGTAGAAGAAATATTTGTGCTAGCGGGAGAGAGAAAGTGAGAGATTTGATCTAGGATCAATGTGTAAAATATCCATCCGCATATCATTATTATTTTATTATATGCGCTTTATTATGTGTTTAGAATGCATGTTTAAGGGTGTATGATGATGAGACCTTAACAAAGATAATAAATTGGTTGCCAATTTGCACACGAAAAACCCTCATCAAATATCATGCGTTTTTCCTTCCATTGAGTGATTCTCACTCAAGATCCGAGACGGCATTGGGTTGTTGGCCAAAGTCAAGCCCTTTGTCTGTCGAAGATGTGTTTGAATCACGAAGGCTTTGTTACATGTCAGTGTCTTGTCCAAGTTGTGGTTTGTTGGCCAAAGTCAAGACCACTTCTTGTCCATCGACATTGATTACGAAGCTTTCCATGGTCAATGGGTCGCGCTTGACTGGGATCATTAGGTTTGTTATGCCAAAGCCAAGGCCTAGTTGATTCAGAGGAAAAAGGTTAGGTAATACATTGAATGTATTGGCATATATAAGATATATGTTTAGGATTTGGAAGTCCACCTACTGGATCTAGGAATTGGATTGGATCCAATTGATCTTAGAGATCTACCTAATTAATTATCATACAATTTGTTGGACAAAGTCAAGATTGTGTGATATTTAACGGGATCCTAGCCCACTAGGAAACACGGTTTCCCGAGTACTCGACAGAGGGTTGGAGGCTCGCCGAAAAATAGTGGGAGGCAAGAATTGAATTTGCAATACTCGTTCAATTACTCGCCATACACGCTCATTTAAATTATTTCGTCGTTAAATTAAATGTTAGTTGGACTAATATTTAAATTGTGTTTTATTTAACAGTTGGACTGTATTATAGTTGATTATATATAATTGGATTATATTAATCAATATATTTGAATTAATTAATTTCAGTTTACAGTTGATTTTATAATTGGATTATAGTAATCAATGTAATTGAGGTTAATTAATTTAGATTATATTTGATTATATAGTTGGACTATTATAATCATTATAATAAATAGTACCACAAATCGTTGATTAAATAGTTGGACTATTAGAATCAAGATAGATATGAAAGATTAGTGTTTAAGACATAATCCTGGGTGAAAATGTATTTAAACGACTTTAATTTTCAAATCGGGAATAAATTTTCAGGATGGTCCTGGAAACTAATTAATTATTTTATTTGATAAAATAAGCCTAAGATCGGAGTTAAGCAAATAAGTGGAACATGATATTTGGAATATTCATGTAATGATAACTTTAGTGCTTAATCCATAATACTTGTCATATAGACTCCTTAATTTCTTTATCAGAACTAATGATTAGATTCTTAAAGTATGATATTGAAATTGAAGTATATTCAAAGATTAGATCTTGGAAGTACTTTTAAAAATTGCAATAAATAATTCTTGGAGAATTAAAGACTATTCTCAAGGAGACAAAGTCAAAATTTGCAATTAGGCAAGTAGTGCAAGGCACACCTTACTTCAATATTCTGGAAACCCGAGGCTTGGTCAAAGGCAACTGGAATATTGAAAATGACAAAGGCAAAATCATTATAGTCTTCTTGGAAGATAAATGACATATCCCAAAATGTCTGCACAATTGTGGCAAACGAAATCGCGAAGCGTGACTGTCGTTTGGACAAAGCAGACATGAAGGAATTGAAGATGAGCAAGGCTCTGACTTCAAATATGTTTGTCAAAATTATGTTCATTACTAGTATTAAAATTGGATTTTTAGATACTTAATATGGTACATAATAAATATATATATTGATGTTCAGAATCTGCTATGAGCAGGATTGGAGAACTGTTATAATGTAACTAGTTTGACTAGATACATTATCTTTTTATCAGTGTTTAACCCACTGCGGGTGAACCTTTATATTTTAGAACACTAAAGTGTTTTATTATATAATGATGATATTGAGATAAACACATTAGATGTGAATAACAGAATTTATATTTTGAATATAAATAAATCTCAAATTTATATAATGAAAAACAAATAGCTCAAAGTGATTTGATCAGAAGAAACTAATTATGGCATTGTTGTCTGGGACACAATCGAACAAGACTTGTATATCCACACTTTCGAAGAGTGGGTACTCGGACTGTTTTGATTCCAATCAAATAAAGTCTACGAATCTAGTTTAATGGGCAATGTGCCTAAAATACTATTTACTTAGTAAAAGTGTAAATGACACCGATCTATTAGCCCTATTTCATAATGAAGCAAGTGGGCCCATGTCTAGCTAGGCTAGATATGGATATGAATATTTCGTGACCTATACAAATGTGGCATCGCGTAATGGTTGTGTGTTTCTTTTGAAGAACACAAATCGGAAACTTTTAGAGTTTCGATACGAAATAGACAAATAGATCGACTATAGTATTATACCGTCACGGTAAGACCGTAATGGAAAATACTTAAGCAATAAGTTTCTTATATACTTGAAAGAGTATAGTATTCTTTCAAATGAGGACTCCTCCCGGAACACGTCAAAGTGATGTGTCCGAACGGATTAACCGAATCATGTTAGACATGATAAGGCTAATCATGAGTCGCTCTGAGCTACCACTTCCTTCAATAGGATATGTATTAACCGTGCAAAACTTATTTAGAATAAGGTTCCATATAAATCTGTTTGACAGATGTCATATAGGATATGAACAGGGAAGATACGAGGTTTCTCATTCCTGATAAATTGGGGTATGCCAGGCATAACATTTGGATGATACCAAACTAAAAGACCAAATTGGATAAGTGCCAATATAGGTTATCCTAAGGGAAACCTTAAGTATAGTACTTGTAAATCTCACATGAGAACAATGTGATTGTTGCTCACCATGCGGTTTTTCCTGAGAGGAATACCGATATGCAGTGGTCAGTGGGAGGATAGTGATACTCGATGAAAATCAGAGTAATACTGTTCAAGGCACGAAGTCCTTAATGGAACACGAATAGTTTATCTATGATGAATCTATACCATTAATCTTCAAATACACAAGAACTTCGTAGATCGGATAGAGTCAGAAAACAACCTAGGGTATGTATTTCTGATCTAACCTCATAAAGATGTCAATCTTATGAAGGTATATCCACCGACTACGTTTTGAGGAAGTGATACGAGGTATCGACTACCTATTATGGCAAAGTGCCATAAGTCCGAAATGGATTCCATGTATAACAACTATTTTGGATACTAGTTGTTGTACCACAAGGCATTGTGCCTATTGGTACTTTAAACGTCTTCAAGGAAGACATACATGGAAGGCAACATACCAACGTACAAAGCTGGGCTTTAGACGGAAAGGTATCGTTATCAACATTGTGTTAATAACGGTTCAACCTTTTACCTGTTGCCATGGTAAATCCATTTTGAAGATGCTTGTTGATAACTGCGTATTTCATTTATGAAATGTGTCAGTTGTAGATCAAAATCGCTTTCCTGAAAAGGAAACCTTTTGGAGGATGTTTAGAATATCCTGACGATTTTGTATAACCAACAAACAAGGTTTGCAGGTTATTCGATCCATGTTTGGATTGAAGCAAGCATAAGTTCTTGGAACTGTCGTTTTGAAATAATCATAATGGTTTATGATTGAATCAAAACGAAATAATTCTTGTGTATATAAGGAGGTTAGTGGGAGAGGGCACTGACAATGAAATTCCCATATAGCAATTGTGAAAGCTTGGCTTTCATAGATATTCTTTCAATAGAAATTCTCCGTAGAATTCTGGGGAGTAACAACCTTTATTCAAGGAATAAAGATCTACTGGGATAGATTTGGAGTTTGTTAACACTCTCTGGGAAATTGTACATTTAAAATGTACTTGTATTGGTGTCTCATACGCTTCGAGCATATGGAGTCACGATCAGGTCAATCCAAGTGATAGTCACTGGATTGAAGTTAAGAACATCTGTTAGTATCTTAGAGAACTAAAGATGTTGTCTAAAACTATGGAGAAGGAGAACTTGAAGTGACTGGGATCACTGCTGCAAGTTTCCAAACAATTAAATACTACGGTACTATAAAGTTTGAATAACGGGACAGTGAGCTGGAAATATTCCGAGCAAGATAACTGTTCCCGAATAAACAACAAATGCGGATTATTGCTGCAGCTGAGGCAGCAATAGAAGCCATTTGGATCGAAAATAAATCTAATTAGATTAGATATAGTTCTTTTAGCAGCTGAGCTAGGCGTCAGCACAGGCTAAGGAATTAAAGGTCTCATCGACGATCCAGATATATACTTCTTTATCATCTGATTCGTTCGGATCACACATCGTAGCGATGTGATGATCGTATAAATCGCGTCAGACGATTATCAAACAAATCCGCTGACGAAAATCTTTCCTCAGCAATTACTAGCGATGTAAGTCATACACAGTATACCCAGAAAAGGCATACACAGAACCTGTTAAAGCCCCGGACGACCAAAACCAAAGTATACTGATTGTCGCAAGTACTAGCGATGTAAAGTCTCAGGTTAAGACCAAATAAACATACCCTGATACGGACTCCCATAGACACATAGTCATACTACCAATGAGATTCTGCGGGGTCTATCCAGAGCGAAGCTGTTTCCGTACCATCGGTAAACACAACCTCCTATCACACTTGCATTGTTGGATAATATGACCCATAGCGTCACTATTTGTACAGATCACGGTGTTGTACAAATTAACTATGTGACAAGGAAATTGCACTCTCATCGTTTGTGATTAGATCACCATAGATATATAAATGAAGAAGAGTCCATATGATTAATTCCTGGATTGAGAATGATATGAGACAGTATCAGTCCACGAAGGATTAATCATTAAATATCCATAGCCGGAGTATTATCGAGACAGGACATCGATAATGCAGAATAGGCTAGTATTGCACTTGTGCGCGTTGTGAGGGCACAACGGCATAGTTCTCATATATTTAAGTATTGGATACTTATGCAAGTGCGATGGGAGGTTGTGTTTCACCGATGGTACGGGAAACAGCTTCACTCTGGATAGACCCCTCGGAATCCCATTGGTATTATGACTATGTGTCTATGGGAGTCCGACATCAGGGTATGTGTATTTGGTCTTAACCTGAGACTTGCACCGCTAATGCTTACGACAATCAATATACTTTAGTTGAGGTCGTCTAGGACTCTAACCGGTTCTGTGTACGCCAACTGCTGGGTATATTGAGAATCGTAGAGTATTGGGTGTGATGTCAAGACGGAAGTATCACTTCAGTCATAGTGGAGATGATGTCACGCAGGATACGATATTAGTGCTCTTAAGTGTTGCGCAACCATCGGGATATTATGACTAAGTCATGCATATCCGATTATAGAGACTAGTTACCAGACATCCGACATGTGCTTTGGACGGGGCAGACACTTATCCAGCCCCAGCCCTAGCACGTGACTATCCGATACTGGGCCGATATACACAATACTTGGTATACTACGCTTGATACAGATCTTAAATATTCTTAGATGGATATGTCCGGAGAATTGGGAAGACTTGGTGCTTTGCTAGGAGTCGACCTTGTCTCGTAAATCGGTAAAACGTAGTACTTGGTACGTACGTGATTCGGATACTCCGACAACCGTATTTACTGCCAACTTATCCGGGGATCTCATGGGTCGCTTCCCGATAATCCACCGATGACGCACAACTCGCACTCTTGAATAATCTGGGATTATAATAGAAGAGAGAGAAAATTAATCTAGGATTAATTACGGAGATATTTTATCTAGGATAAAATATCGTCTAGAGATAGATAACGATTAATTTGGAATTAATCGATAAATTAATATATTCGATATATTAAACGAAATTAGATTTCGACGCGGAATTAAAATTAGATTTTAATTCGGGCGAACGAATAATTTAGAATTAATTCGTTAGCGATGTGAATAGTGAATTCGCTAGGCGTAATCATTTAATTACGACGCGACGGAAAAATCGTTAATTTGGAATTAACGAACCCGAGCCCGAGTGTGATTGCGAGCGCATTCGTATTTCGAATTCGAGTGCGGCAATGCAAGTCGCATCAAGCGTCAAATCAATCAGTCGCATCAAGCGTCAAATCACTTGTCACTTTGAGTGATGTGACTTGACAACATGTCACTTTAATAAAGTTGATGTGAATAGTGATGGACATGATGTGCATAGTGTTTGCTTTTATTGTTTGACTTTTTAAAAGCAAATTCAAATGAAATTCATTTGAAATTTACTAAAGTGTATAAGATACACTTAAATGTAAATCAAATTCAAATAACACATCTTTCATCTCTCTCATTTCTCTCCAAAATCTCACGCCCAAACTGAAAAGTGGACTGGTTTTTGAAGCCAATAATGGCGTGAACAAGGGAAGCCAAGAGTGGGTTTTCATGGTGAAAATCCAAGTGCTAGCACACTTACGAGTCTTGCGAAGGTGGTAGGGAGGTTCACCCATGAGCCGGGATCCGTTCGACGAGGCTTGGAGCTCCGTTTCGTCATCTCAAAATTCTGTTTTGGAGGCACTTAACTGCACACTTTGGGCGTGAATAACAGTGGGTTTTTGGCCTTGATTCGCCTTCAAATCGACTCAACCGATCGATGTGAGTATTCCGCTACCTCCGTTGGTGTATTCACGCGTTGTTTTCATTTTTTGTTTGATCTTGGGACCTAGAATAAAACTAACATGCATAAGTATACAATACTTAAATATATGAGAACTATGTTGTTACGCTTCCATAACACACACAAGTGTAATACTAGTCTATTCCGCATTATCGATGTCCACTCTCGATAATACTACGACTAGGGATATTTAATGATTAAACCTTTATGGATTGATATTGTCTCATATCTTATAATCCGAAACTAATCATAGGGACTTTTATCATTTATATATATTAAGTAATCAAATTACAAAATGATAAAATGCAATTTCATTGCTACATAATTAATTTGTACAAAAACCACAATGTCTTTTACAAATAGTGACGTTATGGGTCATAATTGTCTAACAAAAAGTCCATATGATTAGTACCAGATTAATAAGATATGAGACAATATTAATCCACTAAGGTTTAATCATTAAATATTCCTAGTCGTAGTATTATCGAGACTGGACATCGATAATGCGGAATAAACTAGTATTACAGTTGTGCGTGTTATGGAAGCGTAACGACATAGTTCTCATATATTTGGGTATTGGATACTCATGCAAGTGTAATAGGAGGTTCTGTTTACCGATGGTACGGAAGCAGCTTCGCTCTGGATAGACCCCTCGGAATCCCATTGGTAGTATGACTATGTGTCTATGGGAATCCGAATCAGGGTAGGTGTATTTGGTCTTAACCTGAGACTTGCATCGCTAATACTTGCGACAATCAGTATACTTTGGTTTTGGTCGTCCGGGGCTTTAACAGGTTCTCTGTATGCCTCTTCTGGGTATACTGAGAATCGTAGTGTATTGGGTGTGATGTCAAGATGGAAGTATCACTTCAGTCATATGGAGATGATGATCACGTAGGATACGGAACTAGTACTCTTAAGTACTGCAGTCATCGGGATAATATGACTAGGTCATGATTATCCGATTATAGAGACTAGTTACCAGATATCCGATATATGCTTCGTTCGGGGCAGACACAATTCCAGCCCTAGGCCTAGCATGTGATATCGATACTGGATCGTAATACGCAATACTACGTATACTACACATAACACAGATTACATATTCCTTAAAATAATATTTCTGGAGAATTGGGTAGGCATGATGCTTTGCTAGAAGCCAACCATGTCTTGTAAATCGGTAAGAAGGTGGTACTGGGTACGCACGTATTCGGATAGTCCGATAATCGAATTTACTGCCAACATATCCAGGGATCTCATGGGTCGCTTCCCGAAGATGCACCGATGACGTTTGACTCAAACAGAATTAATCTAGGATTAATTCTGAGAGAGAGAAAATTAATCTCGGATTAATTACATTGCTAGTAATTGCGATCCAGTATCGGATGTCACGTGCTAGGCCTAGGGCTGGAATTGTGTCTGCCCCGTACGAAGCACATATCGGATCTCTGGTAACTAGTCTCTATAATCGGATAACTATGACCTTGTCATATTATCCCGATAGCTGCAGCATATAATAGCACCAGTTCCGTATCCTACATGATCATCATCTCCATATGACTGAAGTGATACTTCCATCTTGACATCACACCCAATACACTACGATTCTCAATATACCCAGAAGAGGCGTACACAGAACCTGTTAAAGCCCTGGATGACCAAAACCAAAGTATACTGATTTTCGCAAGTATTAGCGGTGCAAGTCTCAAGTTAAGACCAAATACACCTACCCTGATTCGGACTCCCATAGACACACAGTCATACTACCAATAGGATTCCGAGGGGTCTATCTAGAGCGAAGCTGTTTCTGTACCATCGGTAAACACAACCTCCTATTACACTTGCATAAGTATCCAATACTTAAATATATGAGAACTATGTCGTTATGCTCTCATAATGCGCACAAGTGTAATACTAGTCTATTCTGCATTATCGATGTCCAATCTCGATAATACTACGACTAGGGATTATTTAATGATTAAACCTTTGTGGATTGATACTGTCTCATATCATCTCAATCCGGAACTAATCATAAGGACCTTTTATCATTTATATATCCCGGTAATCTAATTACAAATGATAAAAGAGCAATTTCCTTTGTCACATAGTTAATTTGTACAACAACACCATGATCTGTACAAATATTGATGCTGTGGGTCATAATTGTCCAACAATCTCCCACTTGGCCTATAGCCAATCACTCAAGTGTCTTACACTTGAACTATGTACGGTTCGCTCAAACTTCTACTGAGGAAAGGCTTTCGTTAGCGAATTTGCGGTGTTATCATCTGATGTGATTTATTCGATCATCACATCACCACGATGTATGATCCGAACGAATCAGATGAATATTGAAGTATATATATGGATCGTTGATGAGACCATTAATTCTTTAGCCTGTGATGTAGCCTAGCTCAGCTGCTAACAGAACTACTCCTAATCCAATTAGGATTATTAAGATCCAAATGGCTTCATTGCTGCCTCAGCTGCAGCAATATTCCGCTTTTGTTGTTTATTTGGCAATAGTATCTTGCTTGGAAGATTTCCAGCTCACTGTTCCGTTATTCAAACTATATAGTACCGCTATTACGACTTATAGTCATTTTTATCGGTTTAGGAAACTTGCAACAGTGAACCCAGTCACTTCAAGTTCTCATTCTCCATAGCTTAAGAAGGCATCCTTAGTTCCTCTAAGATACTTAGGGATGTTCTTAACATCAATCCAGTGACTATCACTTGGATTGGCCTGATTGTGACTCCATATGCTCAAAGCATATGAGACACCAGATCACGTACATTTATTTCAATGTACGAGTTCTCGGAGAGTGCCAACAACCTTTAGATCTATCACAGAAGATCTTTATTCCTAGAATAAAGGTTGTCTCTCCCAAGAATTCTACGGAGAATTTTCATGAAAGCCAAGCTTTCACCGATTGTATTATGGGAATATCATTTCCAAGAAATGATATGTCATCATTATATAGGACACAAGAATCATTTTCATTTTGAATTAAATCATACACCATTATGATTACATCAAAATGATAATTCCAAGAACGCAATGCTTGCTTCAATCCATACATGGATCGAATTAACTTGCAAACCTTGTTTGCTTGTTTTGGTGCGACAAAACCGTCAGGATGTTGTAAACATCCTCCAAAAGGTTTCCTTTTAAGGAAAGCGGTTTTGACGTTCAGCTGCCATATTTCATAAATGAAACATGCAACATCACCAAGCATTATCCAAATGGATTTAACCATTGTAACAAGTAAAAGGTTTCGTCGTAATCGACACAATGTTGATAACGATACCTTTTACGCTACAAGCCTAGCTTAGTACGTTGGTATGTTGCCATCCATGTATGTCTTCCTTGAAGACTCACCAATAGGCACAATGCCTTTTGGTACATCAACCAGTGTCTAAACTTGGTTGGTATAAATGGAATACATTTCAGACATTATGGCACTTTGCCATAATTGGGAGTCGATACCTTGTATCACTTCCTCATACGTAGTCGGTTCATATTCCTCAATAAGATTGACATCTTTACGAGGTGAGATCAGAAACCCATACCTCCCAGGTTGTTTTCTGACTCTCTCTGACTTACGCAGTTTTTGTGTATTCGAAGATTATGGTACAGTTTCAACCTTGATGAACTGTTTGTGTTCCATTAAGGATTCGGTGCCTGGAACAGTATTACTTCGATTTTTATCGAGTTTTACTTTCCTCCCACTTTCCACTGCATATAGGTATTCCTCTTAGGAAAACCGCATGGAGAGCAACAATTACATTGTTCTCTTGTGAGTTGTATAAGTATTATACTTTGGTTACCCTAGGATAACCTACAATTAGGCACTTATCCGATTTGGGGTCTAGTTTGGTATCATCCAAACATATGCCCAGCATTCCCAAATCTTCAGGAATGAGAAAACCCAGTTTCTTTCCTGTTCATATCTAATATGAAGTCTGTCAAACAGATTTCATGGAACCTTATTCAAAATAAGTTTTGCACTGTTTAATGCGTATCCCCAGAAGGAAAATGGTAGCTCATTGCGACTCATAATTAACCTTACTATGTCCAACAAGGTTTGTTTTCTCCGTTCGGACACACAGCTCAATTGAGGTGTTCCGGGAGGAGTCCACATTGAAAGAATACTATACTCTTTCAAGTAATTGAGAAACTTATAGCTTAAGTATTTTCCACCACGGTCTAACCGTGACGGTTTAATACTTTAGCCGATCTATTTGTCTACTTCGTGTCGAAACTCTTTGAATTTATCAAAAGTTTTCGATTCGTGTTTCAAAATAAACACATAACCATAACGCGATGCCACATCCGTAAAGGTTACGAAGTATTCATATCCACCTCTAGCCTGGCTAGACATAGGCCCACTTACGTCACTATGAACGAGGGCTAACAGATCAGTGGCTTTTATACTTTTACCAAGTAAAAAGTGTTTTAGGCACTTTGCCTAATAAACTAGATTCGTAGACATTATTTGAATAGAATCAAGTCTGTCCTAGTATCCATTCTTCAAAAGTGTGGATATACGAGTCTTGTTTAATGTGTCCCAGACAACAATGCCACAAATAAGTCTCATCTGATTAATTCAGTTTGAGCTATTTGTTTGTCATGCTATACGTTTGAGATTCATTTATATTCAAAATATAAATACTGTTATTTACATCTAATGTCCATATCTTAATATCATCTTTATAAAATAAAACACTTTAGTGTTCTAGAATATAAAGGTATACCCGCAACGAGTTATACTCTGATATAGAGATAATGTTTCTAGTCAAACTAAGTACATTATAACAGTTTCCTAATTTAAGTACACACCCGAACGGTAGTTCCTAAACTTAGGTTTCTACGGTTAAAACAGCGACTCTTGTCCCGTTTCCGACTCGCAGGTAAATCTCAACTGAAGTCAGTATCCTGCTTATCAGCAGATTCTGCACATCAGTACATATTTATGTACGATACTTAGTATCAAAATCCAATTTTGAAACTAATAGTGAACATGTTTATGAAAAACATACTTGAAGCCGGAGCCTTGCCCCTCTTCTCTTCCTTCATGTATGCCTTGTCCATATGGCAGTCACGCTTCCAGTGACCCCGTTTGCCACAATTTAGGCAGCATTTTGGGATATGTCATTTGTCTTCCTAGAAGACCGTGATGATTTTTCCTTTGCCACTTTTAGAAGCTCTGGTTGTGCCTCCTTGAGCATAGCCATCAACTCTCCAAGAGTTTACTCTTGGTTCTCAATGAACCTGCCCCAGCATTCGGGAAGAGACTATAAGATCAAATCTTTAGTAGTCTCGGCCACGTAGGTAATGCCCAGCTAACCTAGCTGATCGATGTCAGCAATCATCTGTGACACCTAGTGCTCGACAGATGTACCCTCTGACATACACGAGCGAAAGAGCTTCTTTTGCAATTTATACTTCTAAGATCTAATAATAGATCTATGAAGATCTTTAATTTCATCATCAAGGTACAAGGATCTAATCCTTAATTCTGACGACGGAATTAAAGTGTCATTGCAACTAGCATAAAGGATTGAGCACTAAAGTTATCATCACATGAATCTTCCAAAGATCATGTTCTACTATTTGCTCAACTACGGGCTTAGGCCCAAGAGGTTGCTCTATCAAATAGAGTAACTTCTCAGTTCCCATGACTATCATGAGGTATTATTCCCAATCTGAAAATTAAAGCCGTTTAATGATATTTTCACCCAGGATTATGTTTTAAACGCTAATCTTTCAGTTATCTTGATTGCTATAGTCCAACTATCCGATCAACGATTTCAGGTACTATTTAATATAATGATTACTATAGTCTAACTATATAATCAACTATAATTTAGTTGGTTAAATTCAAATATATTGATTACTATAATCTAATTATATAATCAACTATTATTTGAAGTAGTTTGAATACAGTCCAACTGTTTTAATTTAAAACAACGATTAAATATTAGTCCAACTAATAATTATTTAAGTAATGACGAAAAATTGAAATGAGCGCGTATTGGCAAGTATCTAAACGAAATTGAAAATTTAATACTTGCCTCCCACTATTTTTCAACGAGCCTCTAACCCTCTGTTGAGTACTCGGGAAACCTTGTTTCCTAGTGGGCTAGGATCCCGTTAAATGACACACAACCTTGACTTTGGCCAACAAGTTGTATGATATTTAACTAGGTAGATCTCTAAGATCAATTGGATCTCATCCAATTCCTAGATCCGGTAGGTGGACATCCAAGTCCGAAACATATATCTTATATATGTCAATATATCCAATATATTGCCTAACCTTTTTCCTCTGAATCAATTAAGTCTTGGCTTTGGCACAACAAACTTAATGATTCCAGTTAAGCGGGACCCATTGACCTTGGAAAGCTTCGTAATCGATGTCGATGGACAAGAAGTGATCTTGACTTTGGCCAACAAATCACAACTTGGACAAGACATGCGATATGGAACAAAGCCTTCATGATTCAAACACATCCGCAATGGACAAAGGTCTTGACTTTGGCCAACAAACCAGTGCCAATCTTGGATCTTGAGAATGAATCATTTAATGGAAGGAAAAACGCTTAATATTTGTTGAGGTTTTTTCGCGTAATTGGAAACCAATTAATTATCTTTGTTAAGGTCTCATCATACACCCTTGAACATGCATTTTAAAAACATAATAAGGCGCGTAAATAAATTAATAATGATATACGGATGGATATTTAAAACACTTTGTTCCTAGAACAAATCTCTCCCTTTCCTCTCTCCCGCTAGCACAAATCTTACTTCTACCCGATTACATAACACTTCTAAAGAAACCTCATTTACATTGAGGGGAATAGGTGAGAAGAGAAATACAAAGAGTCAAGAGGTAATAGGCTGGACACGCAGGTCCAATTTAATAAATTCTAAATTTATTATAACAATTTCCAAAATTGCCCTCACCCATCTAATATCCATCCGATATACATTATTCATACATCACATCCATGTATTCACAAAAAGCATGTTATCAATCAATCTAATTCAATTAATTAATCTGAAATTAATGACCATCCAATATTCAAACAACGATTTGATTTGCGCGAGTCAAACTCGTTTTAAGAATAAGTACTCAAAGTACGAATTCTTGAATTATATTAAACTGCAACATTAAATCCAATTTAATTTGTATTTAATACTAATTCTATATTTAATTCGAAATTAAATAATTACACTTTATTTAATGTGCCTTTACGACTTAGATTCTAAATCTAATCTTTACGGGTCTCAAAGCCCAATTAACATCCAATGTCAATTTAATTAAAATCCAATGGGCTTTCACTTAATTTCTTAAGGCATGGACTTTGGTCAATATGGATCAAACCCAAATACCAAATCCCATTTAAGGAATCACCTTATTTGCCAAGAAACCAATTTAGGCCCATTAGGCCCAATTAAAATTTTAAAGGCCCATTTAATTATATTTGGACTTTATGGATATGGTTTTGGGCCCAATTGGATCCAACCAATTAGCCTAAACCAAACTTGGCCCAACCAAGCCCATTAAGCCCAAATACAACTTTACAAGCCCAATTCCAAATTTAGCCCAATTCATTAAATTACAAAATTCCAAATTTCACAATTAAATTAATCTAAAGTGTATAGCCATAATTAATTAACCAAATTAACCTTTCCAAAATACCAATTTACATAATTAATTATGCTAATCATCATCAACACATGTCCAACACAATTGAATCAAAAAATCAAGTCATTTTCCATGCTTCAACTCATGCCAATTAGGGTATTTATGTCCGATTTCAATTTTAATCCAATTAAATCCTAAATCAACATTTCCCAAGTCTTTTAAACTCATCCAATGATTCAAAAAACAAAATTACCATGACATTAGGGTAAGTCCAACTTTCGGCCAAGCCAAATATTTTGGGGAAAATTCATCCAATTCAATTTTCATCAAATTGACCATGCATAACACTATGTTATCATCATTCAAGCATATTCAATCAATCAATTTCATCAAAACATGCTCAAATCAATTTTACCCTAAATCAATTTCATGCTTAATCAAGGCTCTTGATACCATTGTTGGGTTTCTACTATAGTCCCAAGATCAAATTAAGCAATGAAAATATGTGAATACAACAAAGAAGTATGGCGAATCATACTTACATTGATTGGATTTAGATGTGATGAACACAAAAACTTTTTGCTCCTCCATGATTTTCGGTCATCTCCATTTGTGTGCTCCAAGCTCCAAGCTTTGTAAATGGTGATTCCATGCTCAAGGGTTTGTTTCCCTATCACATTTGGATGACTCTTTAGTGTGCTAGCACCTTGGAAAATTTGCCACAAATCTTCCTTTGCTTCTTGCTAACTCTCGGCTTTGAGAGAAAATTTTGAGAGACAAATTTTGGCCCTTAGCCGAATGAGGGAGAAGAAGAGAGAGAGAAGAATGTGTTGTGTTTGGTTTCTAAAACCTAATACAATAAATCCTACACCACTTTTTGGTATTTGTTTTTCCAAAACACAAAAGGCAAAAGGAGGAAAAATTGCATTGAATGCATTCAACAACCACCATCAACTATTCACATCAATCTATGATGACAAGCATCACTTCACTCAAAGTGATGTGACTTTCATCACTTGATTGACTAGTGATTTGATGATTGATGTGACTTGTGGGCCACACATAAATTCGAAATGCGAGTGGGCCCGCAAATAATCCCGGGCTCGGGTTCTCTAATTCCGAATTAACGAATTTTCCGTTGCTACGTAATTAAATCAAATTTAATTAAATAATTATGCTTAGTAAAATTACTATTCACGTCGCTAGCGAATTAATTCTAAATTAACTCGTTCGCCCGAATTAAAATCTAATTTTAATTCCGCGTCGAAATCCAATTTCGTTTAATTATCGAATATATTATTTTATCGATTAATTCTAAATTAATCGTTCTCTCTCTTTAAATAATATTTTATTCCAGATAAAATATCTCCGTAATTAATCACAGATTAATTTTCTCTCTCTATTAATTAATCCCAGATTAATAATGTGCGAGTCATACGTCATCGGAGAATCTTCGGGAAGCGACCCATGAGATCCCCGGATGTCAGGCGTAGTATACGTAGTATTGCGTATTGCGATCGAGTATCGAATGTCACGTGGTAGGCTTGGGGATGGAATTGTGTCTGCCCCGTACGAAGCACATATCGGATCTTTGGTAACTAGTCTCTATAATCGGATAACTATGACCTTGTCATATTATCCTGATAGCTTCAGTATATAAGAGCACCAGTTTCGTATCCTACGTGATCATCATCTCCACTATGACTGGAGTGATACTTCCATCTTGACATCACACCCAATACACTACGATTCTCAATATACCCAGAAGAGGCGTACACAGAACCTGTTAAAGCCCTGGACGACCAAAACCTAAGTATATTGATTGTCGCAAGTATTAGCGGTGCAAGTCTCAGGTTAAGACCAAATACACCTACCCTGATTCGGACTCACATAGACACACAATCATACTACCAATGGGATTCTGAGGGGTCTATCCAGAGCGAAATTGTTTCCGTACCATCGGTAAACACAACCTCCTATTACACTTGCATAAGTATCCAATACTTAAATATATGAGAACTATGTCGTTATGCTCCCACAACGCGCACAAATGTAATACTAGTCTATTCTGCATTATCGATGTCCAATCTCGATAATACTACGACTAGGGATTATTTAATGATTAAACCTTTGTGGATTGATACTGTCTCATATCATCTCAATCCGGAACTAATCATAAGGACCTTTTATCATTTATATATCCCGGTAATCTAATTACAAATGATAAAAGAGAAATTTCCTTTGTCACATAGTTAATTTGTACAACAACACCATGATCTGTACAAATAGTGATGATATGGGTCATAATTGTCCAACACTTGGTAATCTAATTACAAATGATAAAAGAGCAATTTCCTTTGTCACATAGTTTATTTGTACAATAACACCATGTTCTGTACAAATAATGATGTTATGGGTCATAATTGTCCAACAATCTCCCACTTGGCCTATAGTCAATCTCTCAAGTGTCCTAAACCTGAACTATGTACGGGTCACTCAAACTTCTGCTGAGAAACAGCTTTCGTCAGCAGAGTTGCAATGTTATCATCTGATGCGTTTTATTTGATCATCACATCGCTACGATGTATTATCGAACGAATCAGATGAATTAGTCGAAGTATATACTTGGATCGTTGATGAGACCGTGATTCCTTAACCTGTGCTGTAGCCTAACTCAGCTGCTAACAGAACTACACCTAATCCAATCAGGATTATATAGATCCTAAATGCTTCTTTTGCTACCTCAGCTGCAGCAATGTTCCGCTTTTTGTTATTTATTCGGCAATAGTATCTTGCTTGGAAAATTTCCAGCTCACTGTTCCGTTATTCAAACTAAATATGTACCCTTATTGCGACTTAAAGTCGTCTTTTTCGGTTTGGAAACTTACAGCGGTGAACCTAGTCACTTCAAGTTCTCCTTCTCCATAGCTTAAGAAAGCATCCTTAGTTCGTTTAAGATACTCAAGGATGTTCTTTACATCAATCCAGTGACCATCACATGGATTGGCCTTATAGCGTCTGCATATGATCAAAGCATATGAGACATCAGGTCACATACATTTCAAAAATGTACGAACTCTGGGAGGGTTGTCAGTAGCTTTCTAGATCTATCCCAGTAGATCTTTATTCCTAGAATAAAGTCTGCTTCTCCCAGGTATTTCATGGAGAATTTTAATGAAAGCCAAGCTTTCACCGATTATATTATAGGAATGTTATTGCTAAAAAACAATACACCATCAACTTATAGGACATTCACTGTCAGTGCGCTCCCACTAACCTTCTTATATACACAAGAATTTTTACCGTTTTGAATGAAACCATATACCATTATGATCTTATCAAAACGTTAGTTCCAAGAATGTAATGCTTACTTCAATCCATAAATGGATCGATTTAACTCGCAAACCTTGTTTGCTTGTTTAGGGCACAACAAAACCGTCAGGGTGTTCTTAACATCCTCCAAAAAGTTTTCGTTAAGGAAAGCAGTTTTGACGTCCATTTGCCATATTTCGTAAATGAAATATGCAGCATTAGAAGCATTATCCGAATGGATTTAATCATGGCAATAGATAAAAGGTTTCATCGTAGTCGACACAATGTCGTTGACGATACCCTTTTCTGTACACGCCTAGCTGTGTACATTTGTATGTTGCCATCCATTTATGTCTTCCTTGAAGACTCATATAGTACCAATAGGCACAGTGCCTTCTGTTTAATGCGTATTGCACTGTTTAATGCGTATCCCCTGAAGGAAATTGGTATCTCAGAGCGACTCATCATTGACCTTACCATGTCCAACAAAGTTCGGTTTCTCTGTTCGGACACACCGTCAATTAAGATGTCCCGAGAGGAGTCCACTATGAAAGAATACCATACTCTTTCAAGTAATCTTGAAACTCATATGTTTAAGTATTTTACACTATGGTCCGACCGTAATATTTTTAATACTTTTACCGGTCTGTTTTCTTACTTCGTGTCAAAACTCTTTGAATTACTCAAAAGTTTCTGACTTATGTTTCATAAGATACACATAACAGTAACGCGATGCCACATCCGTAAAGGTTACGAAGTATTAATATCCACTTCTAGTCTAGCTAGACATGGGCCCACTTATGTCACTATGAACGATGGCTAACAGATCGGTGGCACTTATACTTTTACCAAGTAAAAGGTGTCTTAGGCACTTTGCCTAATAAACTAGATTCGTAGACATTATTTGAATTAGAATCAAATATGTCCTAGTACCCACTCTTCGAAAGTGTGGATATACGAGTCTTGTTAATGTGTCCCAGACAACAATGCCACAAATAAGTCTCATCTGATTAATTCAGTTTGAGCTATTTGTTTGTCATGTTATATGTATGAAATTAATTTATATTCTAAATATAAATACTATTATTCACATCTAATGTGCTTATCTCAATATCATCTTTATAAACAAAACACTTAGTGCTCTAGAATATAAAGGTATACCCGCAACGGGTTAAACTAGATACAGAGATAATGTTCCTAGTCAAACTAGATACATTATAACAGTTTCCCAATTTAAGTACATGCCCAAAGGGCAGTTCCAAAACTTAGGTTCCCACAGCCAAAATAGCGACTCTCGTCCCGTTTCCAACTCATAGGTCGATCTCATCTGAAGCCAGTTTCCTGCTTATCAGCAGATCCTGCACATCAGTACATATATTTATGTACCACTTCCAGTATCTAAAATCCAATTTTAAAACTAGCAGTTGACATGTTTACAACAAACATACATGAAGTCAGAGCCTTGCCCATCTTCACTTCCTTCATGTCTGCCTTTGTCCATACGGTAGTCATGCTTCCAGTGACCCCGTTTGCCATAGTTTAGGCAGATATCTTGGGATATGTCTTTTGTTTTCCTAGAAGACTGTGACGATTTTGCCTTTGCCCCTATTTCATATCCCTAGAAGCCTTCGGCCAAGCCTTGAACTTCTAGGATGTTGAAGTAAGATGTGCCTAATGCTTCTTGCCCTTTTGCAAGCTCTGGTTGTGTCTCCTTGAGCATAACCATTAACTCTCCAAGAATTTTCTTTTGCAATCAGTACTTCTAAGATCTAAGAATAGATCTATGAAGATCCTTCAATTTCAATATCATACTATAAGGATCTAATCCTTAGTTCTGACGAAGAAATTAAGGAGTCTTTGCGGCAAGCATAATGGATTGAGCACTAAAGTTTTCATCACGATGAGTCTTCCAAAGCTCATGCTCTACTATTTGCTCAACTCCGGGCTTAGGCCCGAGAGGCCGCTTTATCAAATAGATTAACTTCTCAACTCCCAGGACTATACTGAGATTCAATTCCCAATATGAAAATTAAAGCCGTAAAAGACATTTTTCACCTAGGATTATGTCTTTTGACGCTAATCTTTCCAGTTATCATGATTGCTATAGTCCAACTATCCAATCAATGAGTTCGGGTACAATCAGATGTAATGATTACTATAGTCTAACTATATAACTAACTACAATTTGATTGGTTAAATTCAAATATATTGATTATTATAATCCAATTATATAATCAACTATAAATGAAGTAGTTTGAATACAGTCCAACTGTTTAATTAAAATAACAATTGAATATTATTCCAACTAATATATTCAAAAATAATTAATGACGAAAAATGAAATGAGCGCGTATTGGCAAGTATCTAAACGAAATTGCAAATTTAATACTTGTCTCCCACTATTTTTCGGCGAGCCTCTAACCCTCTGTGGAGTACTCGGGAAACCTAGTTTCCTAGCGGGCTAGGATCCCGTTAAATAACACACAACCTTGACTTTGGCCAACAAGTTGTATGAAACTTAACTAGGTAGATCTCTAAGATCAATTGGATCTCATCCAATTCCTAGATCCAGTAGGTGGACTTCCAAGTCCGAAACATATATCCAATATATGCCAATATATCTGATATATTGCCTAACCTTTTTCCTCTGAATCAACTAAGCCTTGGCTTTGGCTCAACAAGCTTAATGAAACCAATTAAGCGTGACCCATTGACAGTGGGAAAGCTTCGTAATCGAGGCCGATGAACAAGAAGGGACCTTGACTTTGACCAACAAATCACAACTTGCCCAAGGAGTACGATATGGAACAAAGCCTTCATGATTCAAACACATCCACGATGGACAAATGTCTTGACATTGGCCAACAAACCAATGTCAATCTTGGATCTTGAGAGAGAATCACTCAATGGAAGGAAAAATGCTTAATATTTGATTGAGGGTTTTTCGCGTAAATTGGAAACCAATTTATTATCTTTGATTAGGTCTCATCATACACCCTTAAACATGGATTCTAAAAGCATAATAAGGCGCGAAATAAATAATAACGATATACAGATGGATATTTAACAAATTATTCCTAGAACAAATCTCTTCATTTCCTCTCCCCGGCTAGCACTATTCTAACTTCTACCCAATTACATAATACAATAAAGAAACCTCATTAACATTGAGGGGAATTGGTGAGAAGAGAATTACAAAGAGTTAAGAGATAAAGGATGGACACGCAGGTCCAATTTAATAAATTCTAAATTTATTACAACAATTTCCAAAATTGCTCTCACCCATCTAATATCCATCTGATATACATTATTCACACAATACATCCATGTATTCACACAAAGCATGTTATTCAATCAATCTAATCCAATTAATTAATCTTTGAATAGAGTGATCATCCAATGTTCAAACAACGATTTGATTTGCGCGAGTCCAACTCGTTTAAGAATAAGTACTCACAGTGCGTATTCTTGAATTATATCGAACTACAATTTTAAATCTGATTTAATTTGTATTCAATACTAATTCTTATTTAATTCCAAATTAAATAATTACACTTTATTAATGTGCCTTTTAGACTTAGATTCTAAATCCAATCTTAATGGGTCTCAAAGGCCCAATTAACATCAAATGTCAATTTAATTAAAGTCTAATGGGCTTTTAATTAATTCATAAGGCATGGCTTTGGCCAATATGGGTCAAACCCAAATGCCAAGGCCCAATAAAGGAATCACCATATTTGCCATAAAATTAATTTCGGCCCATTAGGCCCAATTAAATTTAAAAGGCCCATTTATTATATTTGGACTTAACAGAATGGTTTTAGGCCCAATTTGGATCCAATCCAATTGTCCTAAACCAACTTGGCCCAACCAAGCCCATTAGGCCCAAATATAACAATTTTAGCCCAATTCCAAATTAAAGCCTAATTAATTAAATTCCAATATTCCAAATATCATAATTTATTTAAATAAAGTGTATAGCCAAAATTAATTAGTTAAATTAACATTTCCAAAACACCAATTTAATTAATTAATCATGCTTTATTATTTTCAATTCATGTCCAACACAATTGAAGCAAAATCAACTCATAACATGCTCATTAAGCTCACGGCAATTAGGCACTTTTATATCCAATTTTGATTTCAATCCAATTAAATCACAAATCAATATACTCATGCATTTTAAACACATCCAATTGTCTAAAAATCAAAAATCACCAAGAGGTACAAGGGTCCAATGTTTCGGTCATCATAAGGAATTTAGGGAAAAATTATCTAATCAATTTTTATCCAAATTAATCATGCATAACTCTAAATTATCATAATCCAAACATAACCAAACACTCAATTTGACAAAATCATGCTCCAAGCAAAATTACCCAAATTCAAGTTTATAAACCATAATCCATTCATGCTTAAATTGGCTCTGATACCATTGTTGGGTTCTCTAAGAACAATCCCAAGATCATTTAAGCATAAAAGAAGTGAATACTCGAAGTAAGAATGCGGAAAAATACTTACAACGATCGGTTGGATGGATGCGTTGAGAACACAAATTTACAACCTTTGTGTAGTGCTCCAAGCTCGTCTTTGTATGAATGGTTTAGCTCCAAGCTTGAACTTAGAATTCCAAACTCTTGGATAGGTTTCCCTAACACCTTTGAATGACCCCTTTGATGTGTTAGCAACCAAGATTTTTGAAGCAAAAATCACTTACCAAGAACCCTAAGCTCACGGCAATGGAGAGTGAGAGAGGGAGAGTGCAATCGGCCAAGCCCTATTTTAGAAAGAGAGAGATGTTTTTTGTTACTTGTGGAATTGTAATTCAAAAATCAATTACCTATTACCAAAATTAAAGTTGGTATAGTCATTCCAAATGACATAAAGTAAGCTTGTGTGTTTTACAAGCTTCCACCAACCACCAACTTCCATCAACCAAAAAGTAAACAAAATTGACTAGTGATGTGACTTGTGGGCCCCACTTAAATTCAAAATCTGAGTGGGCCCGCTAAACACATTTCGGGCTCAG
Source organism: Zanthoxylum bungeanum (assembly GCA_019454045.1). NCBI lineage: Eukaryota > Viridiplantae > Streptophyta > Magnoliopsida > Sapindales > Rutaceae > Zanthoxylum > Zanthoxylum bungeanum. Next base: position 48,564 of record SKCR01031886.1, read on the forward strand.
GTTCGTTATTTCCGAATTAACGAATTTTCCGTTGCGACTTAATTAAATCAAATTTAATTAAATAATTATGCCTAGTAAAATTACTATTAAAGCCCTTATGAATTAATTCTAAATTAATTCGTTTGCCCGAATTAAAATCCAATTTTAATTCTGCGTTGAAATATAATTTCATTTAATATATCGAATATATTATTTAATCGATTAATTCCAAATTAATCGTTCTCTCTCTATAAATTGAATTTTATCCCTGATAAATTCTCGTCGTAATTAATCCTAGATTAATTTTCTCTCTCTCATAATTAATCCTAGATTAATTCTGTTCGAGTCAAACGTCATCGGTGCATCTTCGGGAAATGACCCATGAGATCCCTGGATATGTTGGCAGTAAATCTGGTTATCAGATTATCTGAATATGTGCATACCCAGAACCATGTTCTTACCGATTTACAAGACATGGTTGGCTTCTAGCAAAGCACCGTGCCTACCCAATTCTCCAGAAATATTCTTTTAAAGAATATGTCATCTGTGTCAGGCGTAATATACGTAGTATTGCGTATTACGATCCAGTATTGATATCACATGCTAGGCCTAGGGCTGGAATTGTGTCTGCCCCGTACGAAGCACATATCGGATCTCTGGTAACTAGTCTCTATAATCGGATAATCATGACCTAGTCATATTATCCTGATGACTGTAGTACTTAAGAGTACTAGTTCTGTATCCTACGTGATCATCATCTCCATATGACTGAAGTGATACTTCCATCTTGACATCACACCCAATACACTAGGATTCTCAGTATACCCAGAAGAGGCGTACACAGAACCTGTTAAAGCCCCGAACGACCAAAACCAAAGTATACTGATTGTCGCAAGTATTACCGATGCAAGTCTCAGGTTAAGACCAAATACATCTACCCTGATTCGGATTCCCATAGACACATAGTCATACTACCAATGGGATTCCGAGGGGTCTATCCATAGCGAATCTGTTTCCGTACCATCGGTAAACACAACCTCCTATAACACTTACATGAGTATTCAATACCCAAATATATGAGAATTATGTTGTTACGCTTTCATAATACGCAAAAGTGTAATACTAGTCTATTCCGCATTATCGATGTCCAATCTCGATAATACTACGACTAGGGATATTTAATAATTAAACCTTAGTGGATTAATATTGTCTCATATCTTATTAATCTGGTACTAATCATATGGACTTTTATCATTTATATATCTTGGTAATCTAATTACAAATGATAAAAGAGAATTTCCTTTGTCACATAGTTTATTTGTACAACAACACCATGTTCTGTACAAATAGTGATGATATGGGTCATAATTGTCCAACATTCTCGTCATAGGATACGAACTTGTTGGGCCACTTAAACTGGGACGAGTTTGTATCTTATGATAATTGGGCCAAAAGTTTTCAAAGTGACAATGGGCCACCATGTGTTTGGGCCCCCTATCATTTGAAGTTATTTAGCCACCTTATCGCAAAAGTGTAAATCTGTTGGGCCTTTTCAAGTGGGACAAGTTTACACCTCGCGATAATCTGATTGAATGCTTTAAAATGATAACGGGCCAACTTGTTTGAAAACCTTGATAGGCTTAGAAGGTCCAAACATGATCTGAATATTCTAGATGCATGAGTCCGATATCCACACTGGCTTTAATCCAGGAAGGGTACGCCTTGTTATGGCATATTTGTATACTTTTGGATATCTCCAAGACCGTCTCTACCACAACCGTGATTACCGGGGGCCCAATTCATCGTTTCTAGACAATGGCACGATCCCCATAATAGGCTTAGTCAATCTTGTAAATGGGTGGTCTTTGTCTTTTACTGATGAAAAGGGACTGAGGTAGCCAAGATTCACCCATGTAGCATAGGAGAGAATGATTTCGTGTACCCCACATTGGTCCATAAAATGAGTCATACCTAGGGCAGAAATGGACTTACCACGGGTGTGGGGGGAATAAGGTTGGAAGGGTATATGCTATTTTGATAACCACATGCATCACATGCATACACGCATCATGCTAACCTCTTATCTTAACAGCCATCATAGATATCCATTGGGTTAGAGAAGAAGGAAGATTTTTCAATAAGAGGTTAGCAAGCATGGATGCGTCAGACAATGAAGGTTCCCGCATGGATCAATTGGAGTCCAACATCACCAAAATTACCGAGCAACTACAGGCTTTGACCAACGCTGTGGCCAATCTGACAGTACCCCGCACAGTGGGAATAGAAAACAACGATGATGGAATACGTGAGGAGCCCCCGAATAGGGTGAGCGAAGAAATCTCTATTTTTGATGATGACATGGCTGAGTATGTCACGTGAAAGATAGCTGGGCCTCAGGAAGAGTTACAAAAACTCAGAGAACAAGTAGAGTCAGTTACCCGCAAGTTGAAGGGAAAACATTAAGACCTATTAGACTATGATGCGATGACTTTCGAAGAACAACTGCCTCCCCAATTTAAGATTCCTGACATGGCCAAGTTCAACGGAAATGGATATCATAGGGTCCATCTCCGATAGTATGTTTCAGTGATGAGTTCAGTGGGTTTGTCGAAGCGTTAGGTGTAGAAGATGTTCGAGATGTCACTGGAAGGGGCGCCCGTAGAATGGTATCATGGCCTGGAGAGAAAGGTCAATGGTGACTGGAGGGCATTAGCGGAGGCCTTTCTGAACCAATAGGTCTTTCCTCCAAACTCTCAACCACCAAGTTTCTTGCATGGGGATATGGGATAGCAGCATGGAAGATGAAACAAAGCAGGGGAGAGACTTCTGGGAAAACTTCTCGAGCTGTGACGAAGATGAGGTAAAGGGGATGACTCACAGTGGACGTTTTTACAGTGTTGTAACGGAAAAAGGCAAAGAAGTGCTAAAATAAGGCCAAGAGGTGATGGAGAATACGGATAACACCGAGGGGGATACTGTATTGCGTCAATTGAAGAAGACACGGGCACAAGTAAGCATATGGGAGTTATTATGCACCTCTCAAGAGCACATACGTGCCATGGTAGAAGCTCTAAACCCGTAGAATACTTTGTGAAAGCCACAGGATATCAAGGAGAGCGTGAACCCGTAGAAGTCAATGGGATCATAGTACCGGGATTCGAAATCTTCAAGGATGTGATGGGAAAATAACCACATGCAGAGGAAGTTGCAAAAGAGGAAGATAAATGGGAAAAATAACTACTGCAGTTGGAGAATCTGACGCTCGAAGAAAGCAAAAAGATGGAAGAAGACAAGACTGCAAATTACGAAGATGTTTATTTTCCCAACTTATTTGATTGTAATCATGCATTTATTAATAATAAAGACATTGATTTTGCTTACTTGTTCGAGTCTTTTCATGTTAGTCTGCATCATAACATGTATGACATGAGCATATTTTACATTGACTCAACAAAGACAAATGCATTTAATCTTGGTACATGTGAAAACCCCAAGGCAATTTCAATTGCAAGTGAGGTTACCTCTGATGAGCGGAAATAATTAGAGAGAATATTAATAAAATATACAAAGGTATTCGCCTGGTCCTATGAAGACATGCCAAGAGTGGACAGGGGTATTGCCCAGCACATGATACCAACTTATCCGAACATGAGACTAGTAAAACAGAAGCTTTGAATAATGAGGCCAGAATGGGCCGAAAAGGTTAGGGAAAAAGTCAAGAAGTAGATAGATGCGGGGTTCTTAGAGGTGGTGAAGTACCCCAAGTGGTTAGCCAACATTGTGCCGATACTGAAGAATGATGGAAAGGTCAGAATGTGCATGGATTATAGGGACCTCAACAAAGCTTGCCCAAAAGATGATTTTCCCCTACCCCATATAGACGTGTTGGTCGATAGCGTGGCTCTACATTCGCGGATGGATTCTCAAGATATAACCAAGTCTTCATGGTCGAATAAGACAAGCATAAGACTGCATTCGTCAATAATGGGGTACATATTGTTACAAAGTGATGTCGTTTGGACTTAAGAATACGGGGGCCACTTATCAACGAATGGCCACTATATTATTCCATGACTTGATGCACAAGGAGATTGAGTTATACATGGATGACATGATGGTTAAATCATAGATGAGGGCCAGACATATAGGAGCACTGGAGAATTACCGAGATGCCCACACCGAATACAGAAAATGAAGTTAGAGCTTTTCTTGAAAAAATCCAGTATATCAGTCGATTCATTGCCAAGCTAACATTAGTATGTGAGCCCATCTTCAAGCTGTTGTGAAAGGAACAGCCTGTGGAGTGGAATAGGCAATGTCAAGAAGCTTTTGAATAAATCAAAGAATACTTGGTTAAACCGCCCGTATTGAAACCCCCAAGGCTGGGCAAACCCTTAGTGTAGTATTTGGCTATAGAATCAGAAGCGTTGGGGGCGATGATGGTACAGGCAGATGAGACAGGGGTGGAAAATGCAGTCTACTACCTCAATAAGAAGATGCTTACATATGAAGCCCGCTATCAAGAGGTGGAAAAGATGTGTTTGGCGGTAATATGGGCTTCTCGAAAGTTGCATCATTACTACCAATCCTATAAGATACAAGTGGTAGCAAAGAAGAATCCCCTCAAGTATTTGCAGTCAGTACTTTCATTGGTGGGGAAGTTGGGCAGATGGTTGGTGTTGCTAATGGAGTTTGATATAGAATACCTCACCTCTAAGGTAATCAAAGGGCGAGCCGTAGTGGAATTCTTGGCATTACAACCCATAGAATGAGATCAGTATAAGTTCAAACTCCCAGACGAGAAGGTTCAAGCCATAACGGTCCATGGATGGAAAATGTATTTTGACGGAGCGGTGAATTACAAAGGAGCTGGAATAGGAATTGTGATAGTAACCCCCGAAGGACATACCCTACCTATGGCCAAAAGGTTGACGTTCGAAGTAACCAACAACATGGCCCAATATGAAGCATGTGTCTCTGGACTGAAAGCAATAATAGCCCTAGGAGATAGGGACGTAGAAGTTTATGGAGACTCGATGTTGGTATTTCGACAGATGCGAGGGGAATGGGAATTGAAGGAAGACCAGTTGAGACTCTACCTACTCCATCTCAGGAAGTTTGTACAGGCTATCCCCGACTGTAAATTCCAACACTTGCCACGAGAAGATAACCAAATGGTGGATGCATTAGCCACCCTAGCTGCAACTTGGGAATACCCAAAAAACTGGTAATGAGACCCCTTGTGATGACAACAGCTAGCAGACACAGTTATGAGATAGAGAGAATCTTGGAAATAGAAGTCAACGATGGGAAGCCGTGGTACTATGACATTCTGCAGTATCTAGAACATGGGGAATTCCTAGAAGGAGCTGGCAAGAAAGATAGAATATCCATTCATAAATTGGCTTCCCAATATGTGAGTTTAAGGGGAGAGCTGTATAAGAGACAAGCCAACGGCGTTCAGCTGAAATGTTTAAGAAAAAAAGAGGCTCAGAAGGTGATGGGAGAGGTGCAAGCTGGAGTGTGTGGACCGTACATGAATGGATTGAATTTGTCTCCCAAGATAGTGAGACATGGATTTTACTGGTCGACCATCGAAGCTGACTGCACAAAGCTGGTGAAGCATTGTCATGATTGTCAGGCACACGGTAATTTGAACCATCTACCACCTACGGAATTACATGGACTGTCAGAACCATGGCCTTTCTCAGCTTGGGGTATTGACATGATTGGAGAAATCAGGCCACATATATCAAATGGATACCACTTCATAGTAGTGGCGGTAGACTATTTTTCGAAATGGGTGGAGGCTGAGTCATTCCATAATGTTACGGTGAAGCAGATGGCCAAGTTCATAGCCCGTAATATAGTATGTCGATACGGAATGCCACATCACATATTGACGGACAATTGAGTCTAATTTCAAGGAGAAACAAAGGCGATGTTGCAAAAGTATGGGATAGGGCATCACAATTCATCACCTTACAGGCCACATGCTAATGGGGCGGTGGAGGCGGCCAACAAAACCATAAAGAAAATACTAGCTAAGATGACATAAGGTTATAAAGATTGGGCTGACAAACTACCGTATGCCCTATGGGGGTATAGAACTTCAGTGAGAACGGCAACGAGAGCCACACCATATGCTTTGGTTTATGGGATGGAGGCAGTGTTACCAGTGGAAATAGAGATACAGTCAATGCGAGTACTAGCAGAGGCAGGATTTCCTGAGTAGGAATGGGCCTCGCAGAGGTTCGAAAAGCTAGCGTTAATGGATGAGAAAATGATAATGGCCTTGTACCACATGTATCTATACCGGAAAAGGTTGGCCAAGGCATTCAACAAGAAGGTTTATCCTACCAAGATCAGAGAAGGTGATCTAGTGCTCAAGTAGTCAGAGCCACTGATAATGGACCCAATGGGAAAGTTCAGACCCAATTGGAAAAGGCCCTATCTAGTCAAAATGTTGATGGGGAATGGGGCAGTGAGACTGTCAGATTTGGAAGGGAATGATTTCACCGAGCCCATCAACGTGAACAAGCTGAAACAATACTTTGCATAAAAAAAAAAGAGAAAGGCTTGTTGGGTTGAAAATCCGCAAAGGACAGCCCAAGCAAAATATAGAGCATGAGTGTGCAAGAAAAATGGTTAATTGTAAAATATGTGACGAACAGTTAGCGATAGAGGTATCCTTGCAATGCAGTTCATTATTTCCAACATATGTACTAAGAAGTGATGCAAAATGCCTTTATTGAAACAAATGTTCAAGATGTTCATAGATTGCATAAATCCCAGCTAACCGGGAAAGATTAGAGTCAAGTAATTACAAATCACCTCTTTCGTTTCTTAGATGTTGGACCAAGGTCAGGAGATATATGAGAAGGAGCGTTGGGAGGCCCAAGGGCAAAGACGGGCCACGTTCGGCGCTGAGACCATTTGGTATAGAAATGGTTCAAGAGGCGGCGAGACAGGGGTCCACTTTGGAAAGTGCGTTGTCCTGGGACAGGGTGATGGAGACACCCATATTGTCGACGAACCCTGGCGGGAAGATAGAACGAGCATGAGTGCAGGCCGGAAAGGGGTACACAGTTCCCAAGGAAATCCACGATGACATGACTAAAATGCCACGAGGGACACATCTACGTTATGTTTGCAGTAGTAAGGCACAGCAGCCACTCATGCCATTTTGCATAAGGAAGGTTTTTCTTCATTAAGGCCCGAGCAAGGTGGTGATGAGGGCCATAAGAAATAAAGACAGGAGCCGGAGGAGGAACAATAAGTCTTAACTTTTCTTACAACTAGATCTGAAAAAAAAAAGGAAAAAAAATTTTAGCTCGCAGAGTTGAAAACCTAAAAAGGCGACTCAAGCAAGATAGAGCAATCCGTTAAGTTGAAAATCTGAAAGGATAGCTTAGACAAAAGATAGAACAAACCTGCAAAACAAGGGTACTCGCAAGAAACCGGCTTACAAGATGGCATTTTATCTGTCTAAACCATGAAGCGTCTCGGCCAAGATAACGGGGGAAAGATCATGACCACATCGGATTCCCTCGATGATGTGCAATAAACGATAGTGACCTCTTGTACTATCAGAACCCACTAAGAGGTATTGGGGCAAGATACAGAATAAGACTACACTCCTCCAAGGATGGGACCCTACCTCTATCCTGGAAGATACACGTTAAAGGACTTGTAACTCAATGGACAAATCACAAGGTAGTACCTTTTCCGCATCTTCAGGACAGCAAAGGAAAGCTTCGGAGGCTTCCCGAGGGTATTTACATTGGAAACGCGACATCGCCGGACGGGTAGTAGGAGGAAAATACAAGCCGAGAATGGCAGCAAACTCCTCAGGGAGAAGGCATATTTGAAAATCTGGGTATCGGAAGACATGATTTTCAGTATCCCAAAAAGATGAGGCCGCTTTCAAAAAGGCATAATCCACCTTGACCCGGTGCAGGTAGCGGAGAGTAGAAAGCTAAGCCAGGTCTGGGATTGACCAGTCTACCACCCCGCGAATAAAGGACTCAACAGGATCTTAAGCCATGGGACCAAAGAGAACTGAGCAATCACCAGAGGAGAATTGGTAGAAGGAAACTATAAGTAGGCCAATGGGGCGACCAAAACATTTTATAGGCAAAGGGCACCAAAGGCTAAAAGGATTCCTAAATGGGTGAAGAAAACCCTATAGCGCAAGGAATGCCTAACCAAAGATGACATCAAGTCAATAGGATAAAAAAAACCCCATCAGATTAGGGAATCCATCCATGCATACTTGCACACATGTCGCATGCACACAATTTTTGTTTTATGTTCGCAGGCTTTGAAGAAAAAGAAAATGCGGCGAGGATGAGCAACTCCCAGAATGGAGAGGAACCTCGGGAATGAGGATGAGCAACTCCAAGAATGGAGAGGAAACTCGGGAATGAGGACGAGAAACTCTAAGGATGGAGAAGAACTCCAAGAATGGAGAAGAACTCCAAGAATGAGGACGAACAGCTCCAAGAATAGAGAGGAACCTCATGAATGAGGACGAGCAACTCCAAGAATAGAGAAGAACCTCGGGAATGAGGACGAGCAACTCTAAGAATGGAGAGGAACCTCGGGAATGAGGACAAGCAACTCCAAGAATGAGGACAAGCAACTCCAAGAATGGAGAAGAACTCCAAGAGTGGAGAACAACCTCGGGAATGAGGACGAGCAAAGAGCCTCGAGAATGAGGACGGATCAGGTAAGTAAAAATGCATGCATGACTTTGATAAGGTTGTCAATATCACACACTGCACAAGCCCCATCAAAGTGGGGGCGACTGTAGACATTGTATTTTTTACATGAGCCCAATGATGAGCCTGGTATAGAGGCACTACCTGAAAAGTTACGGAAGTTGCGAGAAACGAATGCCGGAAGGGAGGAAAACCTCCAAAATTAACACCTCATCGGATTCGAACTCACTAGCAGCCTCAGATTCACTCAGTCAGCCTCTGCCTCAAACCTTAGCTTCAGACCCACCATACATCCCATGTAACCTGCCAATGCAGCCCACGCAATCAGCCCATGCAATCCACGCAGCCCAAAAACCACATGCATAATCTTCCCAAATACGATAAAATCTCCTTAGTTATGAGAGCATCCACACTTTCCAATTTAATGAGATTTTTGGGATCCCATCCTTGCCAATTTAACAAGATTTGAGATCTCCTCATCACCAAATTTATAAGATTTTATTCCCAAAATAATTTAATAATATATTTCCCAAATAAACATGATTTGTTTCCCTATTTGGAGATCTCTTCAAATCATTATAAAAGGGACCAAGTCATCATCAAAGTGGGAGAGGAGGCTTTTCTTCGTTTTTGGGGGATCACCGAAAAAAAAATTGGGGGAACCGAAAAAATAGAGGACCGAGAAAAAAAAAAACAACAACCAGAACGTGAAGCAGTGTGAAACAGATGGCAGAATCGGGCGTGAACCAGCGTGAGAAAAACCCTGAAAGCCGTGAATCAGCACTAAGAAGAAACAGTGAAACAGCGACCAGCAAGCAGAAGCAGCGACTGAGAGCAACCAGAAACAGCAAACCATCAACCAGAAACAGTGAACCAAACCTTGAAACCTAGCTTCAATCCTTCCGGCGATGGTCTAACTCACTTCCGAGAAAACAACTTAAAAGGGAAGACCTGAGGGTACCCTTACCATATTTATTTTTTAGTTCCGGATGCTGCATGTCTGGCTGGGTGTGAAATACGTCCAGCCGGGTATGCGAAGTCCTACATCAAAAACGGCCAAATCTCTGGCCACATTTCTTCTTTGGCATTTTGTTATTTATTTTTTTATCTATTTATTCACTTTTATTTTTATTTTATTTTTTTCCTTTATTTTTTTTATGTTTGTTGATGATTATACGTATATGCATTGTTATTGTTGTGGCAGTTGTGGAACCCCTAGGGTCGGATCGGTACCTCGGGCAGCAGAAATGGGTCTAACCCATGGATATCAAGTATGGGTGTAATTATAAATTATTTAATGAAATACTATATTCCATTATGAGTGTATAGGAAAAAATCGGGACTGAATCGGAGTCTGGATGCTCAAAAACGAGCGAAAACAAAATCGTCGCGCGCAGTACGCTTACGCGTGCGCGAACACAGCAGCAACCTTTTTTTATTTTATTTTTTCATTTGTTTATTTTCAAAGGCTTCAGCTCACTTTCCAGTGAGCTGAAACAATTAGGGTCTTTGACCTTAATAACTTCCAGTCTTCCCTAAATATTTGAAAAACACCCAAAATTAATTTTTAATTTCAAAACCAATATAAACACATGTTATAGAATAAAAATCAAGTTTTTCAAAATATCAAATATTTTTCCAAAAAACATAAATTTATTCTAAATACGCATTTGCGTAAATTTTGAATCCAATACATAAACCAATTTAGAATCCCAATAAGAAATGTCTCGTGAACAATTCTAGGTCACTCAAAGGTGGTCAAGTGATTCTAGAATGGTAGCCATAACTCTAAGCTTTAATTTAGAGTTCCAAACTCTTATTAATTGTTCATTGTCCAACATGAACATCTTTGACCTAATTACAAGCATGTTATTTTTATACTTCTAAGGTATCCTAACACAATTGATTAGCGTTATTCAACATTAAGTTATGTGATCATGTATCTAATACACAAATAAACATAGCTTAGGAGAAGATCAAACATTACCTAGTAAGCTTGATGAAAGATCCAATCTACTTCTCCTTTGTTGAAATTGTTGGAGAACCTTCAAGGTGTTCGAGCTTGACTTCAAGATCCACTCTTGTTTCCAATGCTTCCAAGCTTCACTTCAAGATCCAATCTTGATTTCTCCTAGATGAAATGTTGTAGAGACCTCACAAGCTTCTCTAAACACTTCTCTAACTTAGGCTAATCTCTCAAAAATTTGCTTATGCTTGTATTTGAACTTGTAATTAAAACATTCCTAAAGCTTGCTATTTATAGCAAAACTTAGGCAATTTTTAATTAATAAAAGTTGTAATCAACTTTTAAGTGGGCTTAATTCAATTTTTCCAAATATGTATAATTAGGTTTGACTAATCTCCATTGTCTCCCACTTTAATTTAATCCAATTAAATCAAGCCAAGGATTAGGAAATGGATTAGTTAAATGTTTGACACCTTGATTTAATCCAATTAAATCAAGTCAAAACCACATATTATTATATACTTACAATTATCATAATATGCTCAAATGGTAGAGATAATTATGATTTTGCAATTAAGCCTTAGTGTAATTATTGAATTAATCCAATTAGGTTAAAGTAAATAATCAATGTTATCTAATAACACTTGATTATCTTAGTTGATAATTATAATATCGAATATTATCTTTTATCAAAAATAATTGGCTACTCAAGTTCTCAACGAGTATACTTCATATTGGGACTCTCTAAGTTCAGACACGTTCGTCATATAAGCCTAACTAATATGTACGCAATTCAGCCACCTCTGAATTCGCGAAGAACACAAACGACCTTTCTGAACTATACAAGTCGAGGTCATCACATATGTTTAACAATCCCCCCGTCGTAGGCTATCCGAGTTGTGCTTAGGAAACATAGAATATACCGTCAAGTTTCTGAGATGTACATCTCATACATCCCATGTAACCTGCCAATGCAGCCCACGCAATCAGCCCATGCAATCCACGCAGCCCAAAAACCCCATGCATAATCTTCCCAAATACGATAAAATCTCCTTAGTTATGAGAGCATCCACACTTTCCAATTAATGAGATTTTTGGGATCCCATCCTTGCCAATTTAACAAGATTTGAGATCTCCTCATCACCAAATTTATAAGATTTTATTCCCAAAATAATTTAATAATATATTTCCCAAATAAACATGATTTGTTTCCCTATTTGGAGATCTCTTCAAATCATTATAAAATGGACCAAGTCATCATCAAAGTGGGAGAGGAGGCTTTTCTTCGTTTTTGGGGGATCACCGAAAAAAAAATTGGGGGAATCACCGAAAAAATAGAGGACCGAGAAAAAAAAACAACAACCAGAATGTGAAGCAGTGTGAAACAGATGGCAGAATCAGGCGTGAACCAGTGTGAGAAAAACCCTGAAAGCCGTGAATCAGCACTAAGAAGAAACAGTGAAACAGCGACCAGCAAGCAGAAGCAGCGACTGAGAGCAACCAGAAACAGCAAACCATCAACCAGAAACAGTGAACCAAACCTTGAAACCTAGCTTCAATCCTTCCGGCGATGGTCTAACTCACTTCCGAGAAAACAACTTAAAAGGGAAGACCTGAGGGTACCCTTACCATATTTATTTTTTAGTTCCGGATGCTGCATGTCTGGCTGGGTGTGAAATACGTCCAGCCGGGTATGCGAAGTCCTACATCAAAAACGGCCAAATCTCTGGCCACATTTCTTCTTTGGCATTTTGTTATTTATTTTTTTATCTATTTATTCACTTTTATTTTTATTTTATTTTTTTCCTTTATTTTTTTTATGTTTGTTGATGATTATACGTATATGCATTGTTATTGTTGTGGCAGTTGTGGAACCCCTAGGGTCGGATCGGTACCTCGGGCAGCAGAAATGGGTCTAACCCATGGATATCAAGTATGGGTGTAATTATAAATTATTTAATGAAATACTATATTCCATTATGAGTGTATAGGAAAAAATCGGGACTGAATCGGAGTCTGGATGCTCAAAAACGAGCGAAAACAAAATCGTCGCGCGCAGTACGCTTACGCGTGCGCGAACACAGCAGCAACCTTTTTTTATTTTATTTTTTCATTTGTTTATTTTCAAAGGCTTCAGCTCACTTTCCAGTGAGCTGAAACAATTAGGGTCTTTGACCTTAATAACTTCCAGTCTTCCCTAAATATTTGAAAAAACACCCAAAATTAATTTTCAATTTCAAAACCAATATAAACACATGTTATAGAATAAAAATCAAGTTTTTCAAAATATCAAATATTTTTCCAAAAAACATAAATTTATTCTAAATACGCATTTGCGTAAATTTTGAATCCAATACATAAACCAATTTAGAATCCCAATAAGAAATGTCTCGTGAACAATTCTAGGTCACTCAAAGGTGGTCAAGTGATTCTAGAATGGTAGCCATAACTCTAAGCTTTAATTTAGAGTTCCAAACTCTTATTAATTGTTCATTGTCCAACATGAACATCTTTGACCTAATTACAAGCATGTTATTTTTATACTTCTAAGGTATCCTAACACAATTGATTAGCGTTATTCAACATTAAGTTATGTGATCATGTATCTAATACACAAATAAACATAGCTTAGGAGAAGATCAAACATTACCTAGTAAGCTTGATGAAAGATCCAATCTACTTCTCCTTTGTTGAAATTGTTGGAGAACCTTCAAGGTGTTCGAGCTTGACTTCAAGATCCACTCTTGTTTCCAATGCTTCCAAGCTTCACTTCAAGATCCAATCTTGATTTCTCCTAGATGAAATGTTGTAGAGACCTCACAAGCTTCTCTAAACACTTCTCTAACTTAGGCTAATCTCTCAAAAATTTGCTTATGCTTGTATTTGAACTTGTAATTAAAACATTCCTAAAGCTTGCTATTTATAGCAAAACTTAGGCAATTTTTAATTAATAAAAGTTGTAATCAACTTTTAAGTGGGCTTAATTCAATTTTTCCAAATATGTATAATTAGGTGTGACTAATCTCCATTGTCTCCCACTTTAATTTAATCCAATTAAATCAAGCCAAGGATTAGGAAATGGATTAGTTAAATGTTTGACACCTTGATTTAATCCAATTAAATCAAGTCAAAACCACATATTATTATATACTTACAATTATCATAATATGCTCAAATGGTAGAGATAATTATGATTTTGCAATTAAGCCTTAGTGTAATTATTGAATTAATCCAATTAGGTTAAAGTAAATAATCAATGTTATCTAATAACACTTGATTATCTTAGTTGATAATTATAATATCGAATATTATCTTTTATCAAAAATAATTGGCTACCCAAGTTCTCAACGAGTATACTTCATATTGGGACTCTCTAAGTTCAGACACGTTCGTCATATAAGCCTAGCTAATATGTACGCAATTCAGCCACCTCTGAATTCGCGAAGAACACAAACGACCTTTCTGAACTATACAAGTCGAGGTCATCACATATGTTTAACAATCCCCCCGTCGTAGGCTATCCGAGTTGTGCTTAGGAAACATAGAATATACCGTCAAGTTTCTGAGATGTACATCTCATGTCGACATGTCCACGATTCTTCATAACTGATACGATCCACCCTAGGTGATCGAATTTGGCCAAATATTTAAGAATCATGACTTTACTACAATATATACATATACCCCTTATGGTACACATATGGGCTGACAGATCCTATCTTACTTCGCACTTGATTACTGAGTGCATCGGTCCATACCCTATGAACATTTAGAGGCCAGACCATGAAAGGTTTTTGACATACATGGCATTCAAGTGTGGAAGATCTCACACAAAATCAATGATATCCTATATTCAAAGGATTACATATGCTACTCGACTCGATGGGATTCCTATTGACGGTGGTGTGTACTACCAACTATTAGGAATCACATATGAGTCATTCAGTATTCGCTCCAACGAATACCCACATGTCTATACGAGTTTCCAAAACTCATGGTACATCGCGTTAAACCATTGGAACTCCAATTCCAATATACGACATATGCTAGTCTTCTAGGTTATAGGAATTCGACTGTATTCCAAAACCAACGACAATGAATATTTACTTTAATAATAGCTTACACCTAGTGTCAAAACTATTCTAAGGTCGATGTCATTCTTGTAAGTGTTCCTAGAACATGCCAAGATTGTCTAAGAGTGATTTTTGTGTGAATAAAATCAAAAGAGTTGCGGAAAATACTCACATTGATCGGATGAGTTCAAAACTTTTTATGCATTTCGGTGGAAGCTCCAAGTCCTTCTTAAGTGTTTCCAATACTTGTTTGAGTTTCCCTATCACCTTGATTCACTCCTTGATGTGCTAGCAATAACAAAATTTGAAAGAAAAATTTTCCTCCAAGGAAGCATTGTGTTCGGCCATAGAGAGAAATTGGGAGAGAGGATGAATAGTTGGTTGTTTTTGTTTTCAAAAAACTTATGACCAAGTCAACCCACAAAAGTGTGCATATCTTTTCAAAAAAGAAAAAGCAAAGTGTGTTGTGTAAGATTCATTAAAGGCTCTCAACAACTTCCATCACCAAAAAGTGACTAGTTATGTAAGTTGGTGGGCCCCACCTCTTAAATTCAAAATTCAAGTGACTTGCTCAACACACTTCGGGCTCTTGTTCGTTTAATCCGATTAAATGAATTTTGCATCGCGACGTAATTAAATCCAATTCAATTAAATAATAAAGCCTTGCAAAATTATTACGGAAGTCACTTACGAATTAATTCTAAAATAATTCATTTGCTTGAATTAAAATCTAATTTTAATTCCGCTTTAAAATCTAATTTCAATTAATATATCTAATATATTATTTTAGCCCAATTAAATAAATTAAATAGTAAAATATAATTTCACTATTAAATTTACTTTACCGATTAATTCCAAATTAATCGCATTCTCTCTTTTTGAAGAATTTAATCCCAGATAAATTCTCGACGCAATTAATTCCAGATTAATTCTTTCTCTTTTAATTAATCCCAGATTAATTTATTTTCGTAATTAATCCCAGATTAATTTTCTCTTTCATAATTAATCCTAGATTAATTTTCTGTTCGAGTCAAATATCAACGGTGAATCTTCGGGAAGCGACCCAAGAGATCCATGGATATGTTGGCAGTAAATACGGTCATCGGACTATCCGAATACGTGGGTACCCGGTACCACGTTCTTACCGATTTACAAGACATGGTTGGCTTCTAGCAAAGCACCGTGCCTACCCAATTCTCCAGAAATATTCTGTAAAGGAATATGTAATCTTTGTCAGGCGTAGTATACATAGTATTGCGTATTACGATCCAGTATCGATATCACATGCTAGACCTAGGGCTGGAATTATGTATGCCTCGTACGAAGCATATATCGGATCTCTAGTAACTAGTCTCTATAATCGGATAATCATGACCTAGTCATATTATTCCAATGACTGCGGTACTTAAGAGTACTAGTTCCGTATCCTACGTGATCATCATCTCCATATGACTAAAGTGATACTTCCATCTTGACATCACACCCAATACACTACGATTCTCAGTATACCCAGAAGAGGCGTACACAAAACCTGTTAAAGCCCCGGACGACCAAAACCAAAGTATACTGATTGTCGCAAGTATTAGCGATGCAAGTCTCAGGTTAAGACCAAACACACCTACCCTGATTCGGATTCCCATAGACACATAGTCATACTACCAATGGGATTCCGATGGGTCTATCCAGAGCGAAGCTATTCCCGTACCATCAGTAAATAGAACCTCCTATTACACTTGCATGAGTATCCAATACCCAAATATATGAGAACTATGCTATTACGCTTTCATAACACGCACAAGTGTAATACTAGCCTATTCCGTATTATCGATGTCCAGTCTCGATAATACTACGACTATGGATATTTAATGATTAAACCTTACATGGATTAATACTGTCTCATATCTTATTAATCCGGTATTAATCATATGGACTTTTATCATTTATATATCTCGGTAATCCAATTACAAATGATAAAAGATCAATTTCCTTTGTCACATAGTTAATTTGTACAACAACACCATGTTCTGTATAAATAGTGATGCTATGGGTCATAATTGTCCAACAATTCTTAGCATATCTATACATCTAATACGCATAATGACAATACCATTAATAAGGTATGAAATGAAAAATGTAGTTATGTTATTATTAAATAATAAAATGTACAATTCAGATTGGCACTCCAAGCACCAACTTCATCAGTTATATTATCTCGCGTCTATGTTTTTGTGTCTGTTTAGATTGCATTGATGATTATGTGTGTTATTATCCCTTGCGGTATATCGGATGGAAACCCAGACGTAAATTCTGTAGCCGAATCCAAATGGACGGTAGTGCAATTTGTACTTCGGATACAACTCCACATGCCACTCGAGAAATACTCATATATATGTCGACCCATATCTTTATATTTTATGCATTTTTACTTCTTTAGTTATTCATTTTGTATTATGTGTGTGTGATTAATTATTTATATTGCATTATACTTTTCCCCTTCTTTATATTTTACATCGTTCATATTAATTTATTTCATTAATCAGTCACTTTATATTATGCATGAGTGATTTAATTATATCTTTGGGTGGAGCCATATCATTTCTATTAATATTTATGGGTGTGTAAATTTGTGTTTATTTGAATTGTCTTGCATGAATTGCATAAGACTTGACTATACCATTGTGTGAACCCGTACATTATACTGGCATAAGTAAGGGACCATTCGGAACCCAACGGTTTGAGGTCTTCCCTTGCGATGGGTGAATGCAGCCTTAAATCTTTCCCAGTTCACGCTGGGTGGCGACTCCTTTATTTCACCGGTTTAGTCCCCCGTGGGCTAATCCGTACTCTCTACGGGCTGCGAGCCCAACAGTGTCGTGGTCGCCGAACATCATAGGCATAGCGGTAAACCCCGCTTCACTCCTACATATAAGTTCTACGTAAGTCGAATAAAATATCAAAGCCTCTTGAGAGATTATTTTTAACATCTGATTCGAGCCTTGATGTTCTCCTCTTTGAAGAAACAGATCTGACTACGTATAAAGAATCGATATTGGATATCGATTCAGGAAAATGACAGGAAGCCATGAAATCCGAAATGGATTCAATGCATGACAATCAAGTTTGGGATTTTGTTGAACTTCTTGAAGGAGTTAAACCTATTGGTTATAAATGGGTTTACAAAAGGAAGCGATAGCCCGATGAAAAGGTGGAAACCCTTAAGGCCCGACTAGTAGCAAAAGGTTACACTCAACATCCTGGAATTGACTATGAGGAACTTTTTCACCAATAGCCATGCTAAAATCCATTAGGATTCTTTTAGCCATTGCTGCATATCACGACTTTGAGATATGATAGATGGATGTGAAAATCGCTTTCCTAAATGGATTCCTTGAAGATGATATCTATATGAAACAACCAGAGGGTTTCGTATCCAGTGAGACTTCAAACTTGGTTTGTAAGCTCCAACAGTCTATTTATGGACTTAAACAGGCATCCCGAAGTTGGAATCATCATTTTAATGGGATAATTAGATTATCTGGATTCATCAAGAACGAGGAAGAACCATATGTTTATAAGAAATTTAGTGAGAGCGTGATAGTTTTCCTAGTCTTGTATGTAGACGACATCCTTATCATAGGAAATGATATATGATTGATGCAAAGTGTGAAAGCCTACCTTTGCAAGAACTTCTCCATGAAATATATGGGTGAAGCTTCCTATATACTAGGTATAAGGCTCCACCGGGATAGAGTTAGGAAGCTTATAGGGTTGTTGCAATCGACATACATAGATAAGATATTAGAAAGGTACGGTTTTACCAACTGCAAGGCAGCAAATATACCTTTCTGATATGGCATACATCTTTCGAAGAAAATGGCACCTCAGACTGAGGAAGAGAGAGTTAGGATGTCTAACTTTCCATATGCTTCTTGTATTGGAAGCATAATGTATGCTATACTATTTACTAGACCTGACATCAGTTTCGGCGTCAGTGTGACCAGCCAATATCAATCTGATCCAGGTAATGATCATTGGACAATCGTGAAACATATCCTAAAATATCTTAAAGGTATTAGGGATAAGTTTCTGATATATGGATACAATTTAAGGATTATACAAACTCTGACTTCCAGAGAGATCCATATGATAAAAAATCTACATCAGGATACATATTTACCCTTAACGGTGGTGCAGTTAGTTGGCGATATTCAAAGCAAGGCGCAACAGCTGATTCCACCACTGAGGTGGAATTCATAGCGGCTTCAGAAGCTTCTAAAAAAGCTGTTTGGATTAGAAATTTTATCACAAAATTTGGCGTTGTGTCTAGTATTACGGATATAATTCTCTTGCATTGTGATAATAACGGAGCCATTGCGCAGGCTAAGGAGCCGATAACACATTCCAAGTCTAAACACGTGGAAAGAAAATACCGTGTAATTAGAGAGATAATTGAAAGAAAAGACATAGTGGTCTTGAAGGTTCAACGACTAGAAAATATTGCAAACCCGCTTACAAAGGTCTTACCTCCTAAGTTATTCGATAAACATGTCGAGGAGATGAGACTGCGGTACCATCCAGATTGGCACTAACCAAGTGGGAGTTTGTTGGAGTTGGTGTTTGGAGTGCCAATATGAATTGTATATTTTATTATTTATTAATAAAATAACTATATTTTCATTTCATATCTTATTAATGGTATTGCCATTATGCGTATTAGATTGATGTATAGATATGTTAAGAATGGCATCGACATTAGAATAGTCTTGTAGTAATACTGGACACTAGGTGGTCCGATATTGGGATAAGTATTACTATTATAAACTATTCTTATTGTAAATATTCCTAATCGTTGGTTTTGGAATACGGTCGAATTCCTATAACCAATAAGACTAGCACATGTTGTATATTGGAATCAGAGTTCCAATGGTTTATCCCGATGTACCATGAGTTTTGGAAACTCGTATAGACGTGTGGGTATTGGTTGGACCGAATACTGAATGACTCACAGATGATTCCTAATAGTTAGAAGTACACACCACTAGCAATAGGAATCTCCTCAAGTCGAGTAGCATATGTAATCTTTTGACTATATGATAGTATTGATTTGTGTGAGATCCTCCACACTTCGATGTCATGTATGTCATAAACATTTCATGGCTTGGTCTCTAGATGTTTGTTGGGTGTGGACCGATACACTCAGTAATCAAGTACGAAGTAAAATAGGATTTGTCGGCATGTGTGTGTACCATAAAGGGTTTAGGTATCTATATGAGTAAAGTCACGATTCTTAAAGCTTTGGCCAAAGTCGATCACATAGGGTGGATCGCATAAGTTATGAAGAATCGTTGACATGTCAACATAAGATGTGTGCCTCGGAAACTTGATGATATATTCTATGTTTCCTGAGCACAACTCAGATAGCCTACGACGGAGGGATTGTTAAACATATGTGATGACCTCGACTAGTATAGCTCAGAAAGGTCGTTCGTATTCTTCGTGAATTCGGAGGTGGCCGAATTACGTACATATTAGCTAGGTTTATATGACGAATGTGTCTGAACTTAAAGAGTCTCAATATGTAGTGTACTCGTTGAGCACTTGGGTAGCCGATTAATTTTGATAAAAAAATAACATTCGATATTATAATTATCAACTAATATAATCAAGTGTTATTGGATAACATTGATTATTTACTTTGACCTAATTGGATTAATTGGATTAATTCAATAATTACACAAGGGCTTAATTGTAAAATCATAATTATCTCTACCATTTGAGGATATTATGGTAATTATAAGTATGTAATAATATGTAGTTTTGGCTTGATTTAATTGGATTAAATCAAAGTGGCAAACATTGAACTAATCCATTTCTTAATATTTGGCTTGATTTAATTGGATTAAATCAAAGTGGGAGACAATGGAGATTAGTCACACCTAATTATACATATTTAGACAAATTAGATTAAGCCCACATCAAAATTGATTACAACTTTTATTAATTAAAAATTGCCCAAGTGTTGCTATAAATAGCAAGCTTTAGGAAGGTTTTAATTAAGTAAAGCAAAAGCTTGAGAAAGCTAAGTACAAGCAAAATCTTAGAGAAATTAGCCTAAGTTGGAGAAGTGTTTAGAGAAGCTTGTGAGGTCTCTACAATATTTTATCTAGGAGAAATCAAGACTGGATCTTGGATTGAAGCTTGCTAACATTGGAATCAAGATTGGATCTTGGAGTGAAGCTTGCAAACCTTGGAGGTTCTCTTACCATTTCAACAAAGAGAAAAAGATGGGATCTTTGCATCAAGCTTGCTAAGTAAGTTTGAACTTTTCTTAAATTATATTTTTTTATGTATTAGATGGATGATCACATAACTTAATATTGAAATAAGGATAATTAATTGTGTTATGGTGCTTTGGAAGTATAAACAGAATATGCATGTAATTGGGTCAAAATATTTATGTTAGACATAAACATAAAATTAGAGTTTGGAACTCTAGATTAAAACTTAGAGTTATGGCTACCATTGTAGAATCACTTGACCACCTTTGGGTGACCTAGAATTATTCACGAGATATTTCTTATTGGGATTCTAATTTGGTTTGTGTATTGGATTCAAAATTTACGCAAGTGCATTTTTTGAATAAATTTTTATTTTTGTAAAAATATTTGATATTTTGAAAAACTTGAATTATGTTCTATAACATGTGTTGATATTATTTTTTATGTTAAAAATTAATTTGGGTGTTTTTGAAGTGTTTAGGAAGAGTTGGAAGCAATTAAGGTAATATACTTTAATTCCTTCAGCTCTCTTTCTAGAGAGCTGAAGGAAAGACAAATTAAAAAAAAAAAAATTGGCTGTTTGCGTGCACAATGCGCGCGTACACTGTAGCGTACGTGTATGCGCTACGTGCACTAATTTTATTTTTACCTCGTTCTTGAGCTTCCGAACTCTGATTCAGCCCCGGTTTTTCTATACACTCGTAATGGAATATAGTATTTCATTAAATTATTTAAGATTACACCAATGCTTGATATCCACATGTTAGACCCACTTCCGCTGTGCGAAAAACCGTTCCGACCCTAGGGGTTCCACAACTGCCCCAACACGAGTTTAGTGCGTAATTTTTGGATAACATTCTGCTAGTGATTCCAAAGTTAAAACTTTTTTCCCAAATTTAGGCATGTTCATTCTTAATGGGAGATATAAAATCTTACAAAATCAAATTTATTTCATTAAACATTCAAAAAAGAGTCATCACATGATAAGAAAATATGTGATACAAAAATCATGCTTAGGAGTGGTACCCTTCAGAATCAGGTATTTTGCCTCAATCGATCAAGTCTTGGATATCATGTTTCAAACGAGCACACCTTTCAGTCTTGTGCCCTGAGAACTTATGGAAGACGCAGTATTATGAGGATTTTCGTATTTAGTCATCGGTTTCTGTTGTGGATCTAGTAGCTTCAAGAGACCCTACCTTGTTAGTACTTACTATACTTGGTCTAGTGATTTTCCCATGTCAGAAAAATACCATTTCTGGACTGTGTTCACATTTGATGCCCCATTTTATGAGCCTTCTATATTATTCTTCTTGTATTATCTTTGGCTATAGAGCTTCTAGCACTCCACCTCTTCCTCTTCCAAGCCCATGACAGACTCTTTTAGCTGTCAAATTTCCAAGATCATAGAGGTCATCATCCTCAACTTATTGTAGATGAAGGGCTTAGTTCCATTGATTATCATTTTGATTTGATCTTTTATAAGGGTCTTTTATGCATCTTCGGAAGTTGGCTTCTCTAGCGGTCCATATACTCATTGAAGCTCTCGTCTAACTTCTGCTTCATGTTCTCCAAGTCAAGGAGTAACACATCAATCTCCATGTCTGTGACACATTGACTCAAGAAAGCCTCGGCCAATGTTCTCTAATCTTTATTTATTTTCTTCTCGAGGCCATGGTACCACACCACATACGCTTCTTCCAGTGACATTCCAAACATCTTCCGCACTTGGTGTTGGGACACTCCGATAGCACTCATCAATGACAGGTACTGAAACAAGTGTGACTTAGGGTCTCGATTCCCATTGAACTTTGCCATTTCGAGTATTTTGAACTGAGTGGGCAGCTGTTCTCTGAAAGCCATGGCGTTGTAATCCAGCAAATCTTCATTTTTACCATTCATCTTTTGGTTATCGCCTCCATCTGCTCCTTCAATTTCTATAGTTCCATCTTGGCCTAAGACTTGGCCATTTTTCCTGTAGCGTATTCTTCCATTTCCTCATCGTCTAGGGTGGGTACTTTCTCCACTCTACCCTTGGGTTTCTCATGCCTCTTCTCGTTTAACTCGGCATCTGCCGTTTGAGGTGTTGGTTGAATCAAAATAAGATTGGCAAGGACATTGAGCACAATCTATTGCTGCTCTGCCATCTTATTCACAATGTTTTCCAACTGATCTACATGGGAATTATGGTTATCAGCCATTTTCTGTGATGTCTATTATTGATTTCTTAACTAGTCTTCCATTCTCCCAAACCCAACGATATATTATAATGGCTTTATTCATAATGATGCATGTATACATGGATGTATGGATGCATGAGATTCAGGAAATACAAGGTTAGTTCACAAAATATACATCATTCCAACCTTATCTCTCCTCCACACGTGGTAAATCCAATATCTTCCCTAGGTTTGGCTTAGCTCCTGCACCAACGGGGGGTACACGAGCTCATCATATTCTATGCTAAAAGGTGAACCTCAGCTTCCTCGGTTATTTTCCATCGTTGAGGAAGAAGGCCGTTCATTTTACAATGTGACTAAGCCTAATATGGGAATTGTGCCATTGTCCTAAAGCGATGAATTGGGTAATCATGATTATTTTGGGTTGGGCTTGAAAGCATTTAAGTATGCTCAAATAGGCCCAAAGTAAGGCTTGCCCTTTTCTTGGATGAAAGCCAAGTATGAGCATCGGTCTCGTGCATTTGACACTTTTAGGATCATAATTAAACGCTACAAGTCCAATAGGATTTGCATGCAAGGTGACCCATGAACATTTCAAAGCACTCGGCCCAATTATCATGGAACACGAACTTGTCTTAGTTGAAAAAGCCCAATAATTTTTTCGTTTCATGGTAAGATGGTTGGATTACCTCAAATTATTATGGCCCATACACAAGCATTAGGTAGACTCATTCCTAGGGAAAACCAACTATGGGCTTCCATGTGAGTTTAATAGGGTAAGGCTTAGATTCTCATTGGCGAATGATTGTCCAAAACTAGGTCTCCTCATTCAAGGGTTCGAATGATCAATGAACGCGCCTTTTTTTATACCTGAGGGTACATGGCAACGAGTGATGGGTATCATCATGCAGCGATCCACCGCTTTGAGTGAAAGCGATTTCTCAATGCGTGACGCCATCGGGGCTTAAAGGGTATGCAAAATAATGAAGACATGTGTAACCTCAATCTCACCATAGATACTACAAGGTATTTGTCTATCCCCAGTAAAGTCGCCATCTGTAGGAGTGAAGCAGGATTTCCCACTATGCCTATGACGTCAGCGACCACGACACTGTTGAGCTCGCAGCTCGTAGATAGCATAATTATCCTACATGGGAATAATCAAAGAATTAAGGAGTCGCTACCCAGTATAAGACACTGGGAATGATTTAAGGTCGCACTACACCCCTCACAAGGTCGACCTTAAACCCGTTTGGGTTCGAAATGATCTCTTACTTATGCCAGTATAATATCTTGGTGTGAAAGCGGTATCACCATGCTTTATAATGCAAATATCATGCAAAACAGTTTAAAGCACACAATAATCAAAGGTTAATAAATCCATACGAACTTATTAAAGCTAGCCAGACATGGACATGACCGGCCAGACATATATCATAATATATGCCTTCGGCCGGACTTACCAAAAGTCTGACCGTATGCGTAGTATAATCCAGAATTACAGAAATACATGCAATGATAATAAAAAGGCAAAGAACAGAAAAGAAAGCATGCTAGCAGAATAAATAATGAATAAACGGCTCGAATCATGCCAAATAACACGAAGACAATAAAAGAGTATGTGTAAGAACAAAAAAAATTGACGGTCATCATTTCCTTGGTACATGGAGTTGTGTCCCAAGTGCAGACCATACTACCGTCCATTCGTATTCAGCTATGGAATTTACGTCCGGGTTTCCATCCGGTATACCACAGGAAAGTATGATGTCAGATGTAGCCTTTTATACGGCCGGAGTTGATTTATGACTTATGTATGTCCAGTCGGACATGCAGACGTCTAGCCTGAGATACTGTGTCAAAATCGTAAAGATGGAATTAATGTTTAGCGTAACATTAAAGAATGTGATTGGTAGAATATTTTAACGCTAGCGAAACGCTCTACCAAACACACCCTTAGCCTTTTGCCAATTAAAATTAAAAATTTCACGAAGTATTTATCATTACATTTAAGTTAATAATTAATATGTCATTTCGAAACTGTAAATTATATCTATAAAATTTTGGGCAAAAATGTTTAATAAAAAGAATGTCCTAAAAACACTTTTAATTTAATTTTTTTTGCTATCAATATACCTTATTAAATACTATAATAAATAATTGGAATCATTTGTCTTATTTTCTGAATAGTCAATTTCTTGGGATGACTTGGTTGTTTTATTATTTTCTTTCTTCATTTCTTAACAACACTACATCAAATTGTCACAATAATATGTATGAATCACATGATGAACATTAATATTATAGGTGTACCGCATAAGTCCAGCTAATAATTGAAATGCAAATATCTCAAACTCAACAATGATTAATTAAGAAAGTATTAAATGAAAATAATTATTGAATGTTGCAGTATGAATGATAATGAACATAGGGACAAATACAACTGTGATCTTGACTAATTCCATTATTTTCTTATCATTGGTTCATGAAACCCACTGACTCTCTGCCTCTTGTGGCATTCCACGGTCACCAATCTTACACATAATTGAAAAAGGCCACCATCATTACTTGGCTTTACTGTAATAGAAAAATGAAACCCTATTTGATCATTTTCCTTGCATTCATTTTCAAAAAAACAAAAGCATACTATTTCCATTATTTTTTTATTTTTTTTCCTTTAGGAAATACGTATAAATAATGTTTAAACATAGAAAGAAGTTTAGATAGTACTTTTTAAATTTATTTGAGGGAACAAAAAACTATGATGAAAGCACGATACATGAATTTTGATATTATATTTACTAAGACGTGTTAATTTTTAATGATTTTGTGTTACGTGCACAAAGACCAATCATATAATTATTGAATCTAAATTCCTATTACAAACTTCATTTGTACAAATTAATGTGACGAATTAAATGATGATAATAATATATAATTAATATTTTCACATCAATTTGTGCAAATATATATATATGTAGCACAACTTTATATATAGTAATTATTTTTATATATTGAACCCTAGAATCCATCTTAGTCTGTTATCACTCGAATTCGATCCTAATAAGATATGGGAATTTGTGTTTAGTGGGTAAAATTTCTTATTCCAAAAATTTTCTATTATAACAATCATTTATCTAAGACTGAGATTATCATAAATCAAAACAAATGAATTACGTTCTCACATTCGGGAAAAAAAAATTTTGAAAAATTAAAAGATAGACTAGAGAGAGAAATCATCCCAAGTCCCAACATGCCAACAGATATATTACAATCAATCTGACGTGTTCCGGGCCCCACAAGCCAACCCATAAAACTTCTTCTTCAGGTGTCTTCACCGGGGGTCGAGTCATCAGTGGTCCCACTGACCGGAGTGGATACTTTGTACAGACTTAGCCGACGTGGCAATGACAAGCACGGAATCGCGATTACGTGTCGAGTTATCAATGGGCCTACAACTGATGTGGGGCCCAAATATCTTCGTGATTACGTGTTGCATATTAACTTGGCTTAAATTATTAGAAGAGACGTGAAATAATTTGCTTCTAAATTGTCGTTGCGTGGGAGTTTATTAAAAATATAATAAGGATAAAATCATAATAAAATTATTATCAAAATAATATTATTTTAAAAGATAAAAAAATAAAAAAAAATTTAATTAATTTAATAATGATTTTATCTATATTTCCTCTCAATTAAATCTTCATATAGTTGCTTTGAATTCATTACACTGTAACCTTTTGCTTTTGGGATTACTCGCATGCAATTTTTTTTTTTTTTTTTTTTTGCCCTTTTAAGCTAACCCATTTTAACCGGTGAGTAAATGAGCTTCTTAGATATTTATTGGGTGTAAATGTCGGATACTTTTTTTTATGGCGAAAACAATTTCTAATGAAATATCAAAAAAAATAAAAATTAATAATAATACGAAAAGTTGAAACTTAGAAGCTTGCATGATTGCTCTCAAATTAGGGTTGGGTGCGAGTAGTATGCAATTAATGTTTAACCTGGTGTCATTTTAATTATTTTCTTCAATTAATTAATTCATTTTTTTATAGGGTTATTGAGTAAGATTTATATATATATATATCTAAAAATAGTGCAGCATACCGATTTTTAGTAATTAAATCTGGAATTTCGGATATCCAAGTAAATATCATTATTGAGTCTAATAATGTTGAATGGTTTGAGCATAAATTTCCTTATAATGATAGACTTGATAAAAATAAACGTAAAGTGCTTGAATTTACTCAAGATAACGGGGTTGATGTTGCCTCTTCATCTGGTGTTCAAGACAAGGTTTTGGAACCAAACAAATCAACATCAACTCTCTAAGAATAGAAAGATTTAGAACCTAGAAGAGGAAAAAGAATTAAGGTAGCAAAAGATTATTAACCTGATTTTTTAACATTTCTCACTGAAGCTAAACCTCAAACATATCAAGAGGTCATGACTTCGTCTGAATCTATTTATTGGAAAGGAGCAATAAATAGCGAAGTAGAATCCATTCTACAAAACCATACATGAGAGTTAGTAGACTTATCATCTGGTTGCAAACCGATTGATTACAAATTGATTTTCAAAAAGAAATTGAAGTCTGATGGTACAATTGATAAATACAAAGCTCGTTTGGTAGCTAAAGGATACCGTCAAAAACAAGGACTTGATTTCTTTGACACATACTTACCAGTAACCAGAATAACATCTATAAGGATGCTAATTGTGATTGCAACGATTTATAATTTGGAAATACATCAAATGGATGTAAAAACCGCATTCTTAAATGGTGAGTTAGATGAAGAAATTTATATGGAACAACCTGAAGGGTTTGTAGCAAAAGGACAAGAGGAAAAAATATGTAAACTTGTGAAGTCACTTTATGGACTTAAACAAGCACCCAAACAATGGCATGAGAAATTCGATTATACAATGTTATCACATGGATTTCGGATCAATGAATGTGATAAATGCGTCTACATCAAGAAAATGAATAATGATTCATATGTCATTGTATGTTTGTATATTGATGATATGCTCATCATGTGACCAAATTTAAGTGTCATAAATTCCACAAAGAAATATTGAATTCAACATTTGATATGAAAGACATGGGAAAAACTGATGTTATCTTATGAATTCAAATTCAAAGAAGAAGTGATGGTTATATTCTCAGCCAATCACACTATGTGGAAGCAATTCTTCGAAAATTTGGACATTTTGATAGTAGTCCATCTAAAACTCATTTTGATTCTAATAGTACATTAAAGAAAAATATTGGGGATAGTGTGTCACAACTAAAATATTCTCGTATAATTGGCATACTACAATACATCACGAATTGTATTAGACCGAACATTGCCTACTCTGTGAATAGATTGGCAAGATATACTAATAATCCTTCAAAGGATCATTGGGATGCTTTAGTTAGAGTATTAAGATACCTAAAACACTCAGTGAAGTATGGATTACATTATACAAAATATTCACCAGTTTTGGAAGGATATAGTGACGCCAATTGGATTTTGAATGATACGGAAAAAACAACAAGTGGATATGTGTTTACACTTGGAGGGGCTGCAATATCTTGGAAATCACAAAAATAAACGTGTATAGCACGTTCAACAATGGAATCAGAATTCATAGCCTTGGATAAAGTTGCTGAAGAAGCGGAATGACTAAAAAATTCTTGAAAGATATTCCAATGTGGCCTCAACCTGTGACGACCATATGTGTTCATTGTGACTGCATGGCTGCTATTGGGAAAGCAAATAGACATATGTATAATGGGAAGTCAAGGCACATAAGACATAGACATAACACTATAAAACACATGCTCTCAACTGACATTATTTCCATTGATTTTGTAAAATCAAAGGAGAATATTGCAGATCAATTAAGGAATGGTATATCAAAGGAACAAGTCTTATATTTGTCGAGGGGAATGGGCTTAAAGCCGACATAATAAGAAGTAGCCTAGCGGAAACCCAACCTAGCAATTTGGTAATTCAAAGTCTAGATTCAATGTGGAAAACTAGTTGGGTAAAACTCAAATAATAGAGCATAACAAATTGCTCATTCCTATGATAAGAAATGTTATGATACGTATGATAATAAGGATGAATGACTGGTCATTCTTAATGACATATGATATTTATAATCATTGTGTCACCTATATAGGAGTAATATGAGGTCGCATTTATGAGAATGAAATGGCTAAATTCTCTAAAGCTCCTATGGATTCAGGATTATTCAGGACCAAAATGAACACAACCGTATGAATCGAAAGGTGTTGAAATTCGATATGTGTGATACTTATTATCTTGATTTACAAAATATGATGAATAGTTCAATATCTCATATACATACTAACTCATCGGTAAATCCAATAAACATTTACTAAGGAAGGTTCAAGTCCAAAAGACACATCTCCTAATGCATATCATTTTAAGTTTTCTCTGGATCATGCTATGTACAGTATCACCACTATTTTCTATACAAATGTGGGGTATTGTAAGAGTTTGTATAGCAAATAGAAGGAGTAGTCTCACATCGAAAAAGTAAATGGGAAATGAAAGGTTTATAAGTGTATAATACACATTTATATTAAATTGGAACATCAAGACTTGGGCTTGGGCTTGGATGTGTGTGGTTGGTAGGCGTGGCGTTAGAATTAATTAATATATTTAATATATATTAATTAATCAAAGATAGGCCTTGGGCCCTTGTAATTCATTAAATGCTTTGTTTAATAAAACTTTTTGATTTTTGATTTTCATTTTTTAAATCTGAGATTTGTGTCTGATCAACACACCTCTTCCAGATTAACTGAAATTCTCAAAAAACATTTTGGTGGCAATTCCTATTATTCTATATAAATGGAATAAGAATAATAGAGGGAAAAAACACATGAAAAAGATAGAATTTTTCATATACCAACAGTTTTGATCTTGAGAGAAAATACTTAGTACATCCGCCATGGATCGA
The DNA here is from genome assembly GCA_019454045.1 of Zanthoxylum bungeanum. NCBI lineage: Eukaryota > Viridiplantae > Streptophyta > Magnoliopsida > Sapindales > Rutaceae > Zanthoxylum > Zanthoxylum bungeanum. The sequence continues at coordinate 78,744 of SKCR01031886.1, forward strand.
AACTTGGGTGCAGAAATTTCGGTCTTCAGATTGTTGAATCCTGGTGGCAGACGTCCAATGAACTACAAGCACAAGAGTATGGGCGAATTTCTTCTATAGGACATAGCCTTTTGTGCTAGCCTCAATCTATACAAGTCAGTGTGTTTATTGTTTTGTATTACTTGCATTGTAAGTCTCAAGTCTCAAGTTTCTGGTTTTTTATTTTGTAAGTTTCAATTTTGATTTGTTTGTTTGATAAGTTTCAAAATATATACAATACATATTTATTGCATTATAATATTTTTCTTATATATATATATATATATATATATATATATATACATATACACACATATTTTTATAGTAGTAAAACATTGATAGAATTTAACCCCCAAAAAAATGATATTAATTATTTGCTTGTCATAATATTTGTTTGTGCAAGAATACTCACGATCAATATAATCACAAACAATACAACCAAAATATTAATTCTAATCAGACCAACATTTTTTTAACTCAAATGTGTTCTATTATTACTTAATTATCAAAAGGTCGATCCATTGTTCTAGAGATTCATGTACTATTTATAATATTTTGTTATAAGGGAAATAAACTGACAACGATTTCATTCCATTCTCGTTTCCCACTAATTGGTCTATTCCCCAGAATCTCGAAACTTCCATATTTTGGGGTTTGTTCAGCTTTAAGAAATGGAAAGTAATTAATTGGCTGTCTGATTCATTGTTTAGAGGATTCGTGTCATTAAGTAGCTGATATTTCAAGCTCATTCATTGTGTGATTTCTGTTTGCATTTGTTGGAGCCAACCCCGATCTGGACTTTTTATCGGGGAGCCCTGAATTCAGACTTTGATGGATGTTCTTGTGTCAGATTCTGACGATAGGTTCTGGCGTCAGACTTTGATGAAGGTCCTGATTTCAGACTCTGGTGATGAGTTTTATTATCATATAGGTTATGTTGTCAGACTCTGATGATAAGTCCTAAAGGTTAGTTCTGACAAAAGGTCATGGAGCCATCTTCGTATAATTACGTATCATTTTATTACATGCTTGATTATCCTCAAACAATATTTTTATTGGTTTGCAAGTTATAAAGCAACCCAAATACTATACAATTAACTTCATAAACAACACGGTTGAAGTTCATGCATTCTTTTGTCATAATCATGATCTATATCAAAACGTTATTCATCTAATTATAATCTTATCGTATAAATGTTCTATTTCCAACAAAGCAAATTGTGTGTTCATACTAAAAAAACTTTTCAATTGATAACATCCAGTGAATTGCTTTACTTTTGTGATGAAATAAAAGAATGGTTCTACTTCAAACAAGTATTATGGCAAGAAGAATATTATGCATAAATAAATATTTATAATGTAGTATTTTAAATCCATAATTTTTTTTTTCATAAAAGCTATTGAGCTTAAATGCATATTTGGGAATAAAAAGGGAAAAAGGAGTGAGAGAGATATAAAATATGAACTTTGGAACCAAATTTAATTTTATTCTAGCCATTATTCCTTATTCCATTGATAAAACTTGTTGACGCTTGTATTATTTTGAGAATAAAATGAATAAGAAGCTATATAAAAAATTGGAAAAAAGAAGAAGTTATTTTAATTTAAAATATTTAATTCTTAAATAAAGTTTTGATTGAGAGATATATTTTAAACCATTTGTAAGAATCGAATATAACACCTATTAGAACCAAAATCTGAATTATTCCAACATTGATCAATTGATTCTAAATTATCTTCACACGTGTATTTCAGCGCTTTGTTAAGTGATTATTTGTGGAAAAACCCACCTTGAGGCCCTGTACTCTCAATGTTTTTTACATTGCACCTCTGTACTAAATTTTCTACACATTGCACCCCTATACTCTCAATATTTTTTACATTGCACCCCTGTACTAAATTTTCTACACATTGCACTCATGCACTCTCAAAAAATTGACATTCCACCCTTATTTTAACAGCAAGTTAACATAGTTGAGAAATATTCTGACATCACCCACCCTTATTTGTGTCATATCTGCCTGGTTTAGGAAGAAGCACCTATGCTAGCCATTTGTAACTTAAATTGATCACATAAGGTTCTCAACTTATATTTTATCTGAATTTGATGATTCTTACATAAAATTCATTAAAATTTTGATCTTAATTTATTTGTGACGAAACCATGCATGATTTTAATCCAAGTAGCTAGCTAGGGTGAGTTCAAAAGTACTAATCATCCTATAAGATATTTTCAACTATCTTCATTAATTAACCTGTACGTAATTTGATCATCAATCATATCGAATTATGATTACGATATCGAAAATAGTAAGATATTGCATGTCTTGTATTGCACCCACAACGAAAACTATATCCTATAAGAAAATAGTTAATTTTCTTTTTGTTTTTAAATATTTTGATTATCGTCAATATATCACTGTGGGCATCAAGAATGTGATGGAGTGAGAGAACCACACGTGTGGAAGGAGGAGACGTGGGTCCAAGATATTGGAATTGTTAGTTCAAATTTAGTTATCAATCCGATAACAAAGTCCATTTTTTTTAGTCACGTTCATGACTTGCTGCTCACAGTGAGTAGGGTTTGGTGCAGATTTATTAATATACCCGTATATGTAAATAAATTATTAAACTCGTATCATATTTGCTACAGGTTTTAATTTTCATTATCAAACCCGCACATGTATATAAAAATAAATTATCAAACCTGCACTGGTATCCAATCGATTTTTTACGGGTTTTTAAAATATTAAATTCTCTTATACTTTTAATAATACAATATTTTTAATTAAATATTGATACTTTTTCATAACATACAAAAAAGAAAGTATTTAACAGTTTACAAATTAAAACACATAAATAAAAGTTTAAAATATTTATAATATAATGTGAAATTCGTATAATCACAATTACATTCATGAATCACTAGCTGAATATCCTTCATTATATTAAATTCATATCATCAAAATTGTTGAACCATGACAAGAAGCAATTCAAAAAAATTAAGAGAGAACAATTCAAAAATTATAAGTTAGTGAGTCCTTTTATATGAGAGATTTTTTAACCCTAAAAATATAAAACAAAAAAATTAAACTTGTGCGTAGCAGATACACGCTGGTTTTGTTTAATTATCAAATCCGCACCAAACCCGCAGCGGGTTATGTTTTAAATCACCAAACCCGCTTAAATATTTACCAAATCCTACCTATTACGGGCGGGTTTTTACGGATTTACGGACGAAATTGCTATCCCTAATTATAGCCAATAAGATGTTGAGGCAACTTTGAGCCAACAAATCACGGGACTGCACTGCATGCATGCACTGCGCCTTGGTTAAAGGAAATTTTGTGCATTTGCGCTTTCAGAAAACTACAAGTTTTGTGTCTAAAAATCTGACCTAGATATGGAGCCCGTACGGCCCGAGTTCATTTGAATTTCAAGAAAATTCGTATATATCCACTTAAGACATAACTAAAATTATCATGCCGATCACATTGTTAGACTCTGTAAAACCTAAAAAAAATCAATTTGTGGAGATATGAAATGTATAAACGGTAACTACAATTCATTTTGCTGGTTTAAAAATTATAACTAATCCACACTGTAAAATAAAAATCAACATTTAAGAAAATTGAAATGAACTAAGATGAATAATCGCAAAACAATCAAACCTAATAGCCTAGAAGCAATAACAACACATATTGCAACATGGAATTAAATGGAAACAAAAAAAAAAAAAAAAAAAAAAAATTGGATCAAAATAATCTGTAGAAATCCAATTTCAAAATCACACATAATACAAATCCTGTATCATAAAATCAAAAACAAACAAAAATTGGAAAAATTTACAGAGTCCTGACTTGTTTGATAAAAGACTATCTCCACCTTAATTTGTAGAAATTACATTTTGTTTCTTTATAAAAATGTTATTATCTAGGTTGCATGAAAATGAAAAACGCAACACAACAAGAAATGGTAAAACATGACACGACACAACACGAAAAGGCCTTAAAATCGCTTTTATGAAATGTCTCTCTAAACGTTTCCTATTATTTTTATTAAATTAATTTTTCTGAAATGTTTCAGATACATTTCCTAATAATTTCATAATGTTTTGGTTTCCACTTCGTTTCAAAAACACAAACCTAAAGAGGAAAAGCGTTTGCGTGCTTGGTAGGTTATTATTTAGCCGGGTTCTTAGGAAAGTGCTGGGGACTTGCTCCGTTGTTTCAAGTAAATTTGCAGCTGACTTTCTTTGAAGCGTAGCAGTTTCACGTAAATTTACAGCCGACATACGCACGCGGATACTACCGCCTGATACTTAACAGCTGCAATATTTACTCAAATATAGGAGCCATGGGTGTTCACGGATCGGATCAGGTCGTGCGGATTGATAAACCTGAACCTGAAATTTGAGTTTACAAAATCGAGCGGGTCGGGTCGGATCGGCAAAATTTTTTTTTTAATATATTAATTATTTTGATATATAAATACTAACTATTTTATGTCCCGAAACTTATAAATTTGTTGTAGTGTTATCATATATATAAAATTTCAAGATAAAAAAATAATAAACAACTGAAATAATAATAATTTTTTTAAAAATAATATAATTTTTAGAAAATTAATAAAAAATTATTTTTTCAGATCGGATCGGATTGCGTCGTCAAATCCATGAACCGACCCATAAAAATCGAGTCGGATCAAATCATCCCGAAATTGCATTATTATTTCTTAGAGCCCGCACGGATCAGGTCAAATCACATTGGGTCGCGATTTGACCCAATCCTATAAACCACCCTGGAGCCCCCAGAATTGAAATAAAAAATACAAAAATACAACCTGACCTTATAAACACTCCTGGAGCCACCCAGAATTGAAATAAAAAATAATAAAATACAAAATCATAAAACATTAAATTAAATTACTTCATTTAGTCACTGAATTAACAACTAGAGTCCTGACTTGTCTTTTCCCTCCCAAGAGAATATACCCACCCCACGTGTCAAGATTTGGAAGGATCTAGTTGCAAAAAACAAGTTCGACATTTAACGCTCGACATAGTATATAAAACCGCCTGCACGCACTTAGCAAACTCAATTCATAAGTCAAGTGAGCAGTTGCTTGCAAATTCTGAGCGCTGCTAAGGTAGTGCTTCACTTTTTATTTTCCTGCCGTAGAAGATTAGCATTTCCGACGTGGAATGCGCTTCTGCCGAGTGTTTCAGATCTCAAAGATTCTATCTCTCTATCTCCTTCAGAGTCTCTAAACGCGGAGTTTCGTCTCGTATTCATCCGGTGAGTTCTGGTGGAGATTTTTTTTAATTATTATTATTTTTTTTGTTTAAATAGCGTTTTAGATTTATTGTTGATGGTGTTGATCTTGAGCTCACGTCACTTCTTGAACTTTGTGGACGTTTTGATGTTGAAACTTACGTGATTTTTGCTGAAGTCGAACCAGTGGCTGTGAAATTGGATAGTTGAGGGATTGTTGATTCGAGTTTCATTTCATACGAATTTGATAGCTTGATGAGCAAACTTTGAAGTCGTGCCTCTAGATCTGTACAATTTCTTGCTGATTAAACTTTTAAACAAATTAACTTTTTAAAAATACGTAAATTCTGGCTGATTCAACTCTCAATTTTGTTTTTCTTTCATTTTGCTAAATTCAAAATCGCTTTGGTTCTAGTTTTGGTTCAAAAGTTCATTATCTTTTTTCTTGATAATTTTTTTTTTTTATATTAAATATTTTCATGTAGCTGTCAGTGGTCACCTCTTTTCTTTTCTTTTTTTTTTTCAAGGTGAAAATAAAATTGGAATTTATTTTTTAATATGTTGGTTTTGATTATAATTTAAACTTTATAAATGACTATGTTTGAACAAATTACATTCTTAATCTCAAATTTCACATGAATTCTCGCTGATTCATCTCTCTGAATTTTGTTTTTGGGACAAAAGTTCACTGTCTTTTCTTTTTCCCCTCTTTTACGGTCTTAATGAGAGGTTTTTTTTTTTTTTTTTTTTTTTTTTTTTTTTTTTTTTTTTGCAATATAGACAATTGAGAATTTTATTTTTGGCCCTTTAAATTACTTCCTGCTCTTTTTTTCGTGTAGCTCTCAGTACTCAGTGGTTGTCACAATTTTTATTTTTCAGGTGAAAAAAAATTAAATTCGGAGTTTATGTTTTGATTATTTGGTTTCATTAAATTTTTTCTCACTGTTTCTGGAACTTATAAATTAAAAAAGCTTTAGCTAAAGACAGAGTCCAAACAAAACAGAAATAATTTATTATTATTATTTTAATTTTCTTTAATAATTTTATTTTTAATAATTACAAGATATTTCTTGAAGCAACTAATTTATGCAGATCTTGTAGATTATTAAATTAAGCCACCATAACAAAATAGAAATTAAAATAAAAGTTGACCATTGTTTCAACGATTTCGCTTACTTTGATTTTTTTTGTAAAATAAATTCTGGGGATGATTGGAGAAGGTAAGAAAGAAATAAACTGCAAGAAGTTAAAATTGATTTGGTTATGTTCTTTTGTCGTTACTGGAATTAATCTATATCATTAGCTGATTCAATGAACATATTAAATAAAATAAAACAGCTCTCGTTCTCCTGTATTCTCTCTGTTTCTATTGGTTGGCTGCGGAGAATGCTCAGGACTGCTCCAGTGCAGCAACTCAAATGGTTCCCTGCTTCCTGGAAGTCACATGGGCATCAACGAATAAGCTTCTGGAATTATAAACCCCTAGGTTAATATATTTAGAACCTCCCTGTCCCTTGCACAAAATTTTAATCAACCGTTTAGTGAGGTGTTGTATGTACTGGATTTGTTCTGTTTAGAGGATATGTTTGTTGTATCATTTCTTACTGATGTTGAACTGAATTATGTTTTGGGAGCAGTTCTTAGGTGCTTGAAAATGACGGTCACACCGAAAATCTCCATCAATGATGGAAACCTGGTGGTTCATGGAAAGACCATACTGACTGGAGTGCCAGACAACATTGTCTTGACTCCAGGGGATGGCGTGGGGCTCGTTGCTGGTGCTTTCATTGGTGCTACGGCTTCTCATAGCAAAAGCCTCCATGTCTTCCCCATGGGCGTCTTAGAGTAAGCACACATCTCTGGATATTCATTTTAATATTATAAGCTCATGGATATGGATGTTTAGAAATTATTGTTCAATGAAATTCTATTAAGCTTAAACTACTTCAAATAGCATAGAGCACACTCCTCTTATTGCTCTTCATATCTTCAAAAGCATACCTGATTATATGATTGAAGAATTGAGATTGAAATCCATCTGATTCTTGGACAGTTTATCTATGTGTGTGTGGTAACTTCCTATAGATTTCATCCTTACATATGCAGTATAGATAATGGCTGCTTAAAGTTGATTGGTGAATTTCATGGCCGGTTTTCTTCTCCCTTTTCTGTTTCGGTGAAGACACTGTTCGACCAAGTTTTTGAATGTTTCCACCTTACAAAATTTCTAATTGTGTAGTGATTTTTTACAAGGCTTATAGAAAAAGAGTAAATTGAATATGTCAATAATTAAATTGCTAAGATTTTGCCAATTTATTAAATCTCTGTTCTATTTTTGTC
>SKCR01031887.1:0-86252 GCA_019454045.1 Zanthoxylum bungeanum
TTGGAAATTTCAACTTCGCGTAATTTTCGTATTTTGGCCATAAATTTCTACTCCGATATCGGATTGAGGTGATTCAAGTTCCAGATTAAAGAAAACGCAAAGAGCTACAACTTTGTATTTTATAATAATTTCGAATTCTGAATTTTTCATTACCAAAATTGATAAAACATTCGTACGTGTGTTATGTGTAATTATTAAAGTCATTTTTAAAAAAAAATTAAAAAAATATTGATTGTTGTCAAACTTCCTCCAAACATGCTTGCATGTTTGGTGGAGGATTTTGTGCCATGTTTTGTGCCATGTTTGGTGGAGCAATTGGTGGAGAAATTTGTGGAGAAATTGGTGGAGGCAAAATTTTACCTATAAATACCAAGTCATTTCATTTGTAAATTTCATACTTTCCTTGGTTTCTTAAACAAGAATTAATGATTGTATCTTGTGTGTTTAATTTAGTAGTTTTGTAATGTATTTTTTATTTTTATTTTTAGTAGTAATAATAGTTTGAGTGTTTTTATTTTCTTTTGTGTTTAGTAATTAATTTCTGATGGGGGAATGGTGAAACATTTATATGATAAGGTAGATTAATCTCACTTAATTTAGAATATGGAAATTGTAATTTAATAATATAGATTAAAGTTGATACCGCCTTAATGGCTGGTTTTATTTATTTGACATAATGTGACACCGCCTATATGGTCGGTCTTTAGATGACAGATGATTACCGCCTATATGGCTGGTTTATGGACAAATAATAACACCGCTTTTATGGCTGGTTTGACTTAATTGGGTAACACAGATAATTTCTATATTATAATAAAGTGAGATTTCTACATTTGAAATATTAAAGGTGGATCCCCTAACCCCAGTATTTTATTTTTAATATAGGGAAGTGATGAAGCACAATATTCACGAGTTTTATAATTGATTTTCTTTATATTATGTTTAATACTTTAGTTTGTTTATTAAATCTTAAGTTTAATGCTTCTTGTTAACTGACCATTAATAAGATTGATGTGGTAAACTTAAAATGAACTTGGAAAATGGATTTTAGGTTTCAGCCTTAGATTCAATAGCTCACGATCTCACCTTGAGGCATGGTGACCCTTAGGTAGATTTCCTTCAATACCTGTCGGGCGGGGGTAGCCACAATTGGAACTTGAACTTAATGAATTCAGGTAACTTGGTTAACATAGACATATGATTAATTGGGTTATACTGGGTGTTTGCATCTAACCATCGGAAGAGGCTTTTGCATATCTTCGTGTTTCAGGTTAGCAAATTGATTTATTACACATATATAAGAGAATCAATTCATCATTAGAATAATATTGTGTGGAATCACAACCCTAGGTATTTGTGTCTTTTGTTTATTTTATTTAGTATTTTCTTTTGTGTATTTATTTATTTAGCAAATCCACATTCAACCAATCAATCAAGCAATCATTCATTTCTCCCTTTAATTAGATACATGTAAATAAATAGTATCAATAATTAATAACAACAGTAGAAATCAAGTCCTCGTGGGATCGATATTTTTATACTACTTGAGCGATACGTGCGTTTGCGTTACGTGTGTGATTTCACCGATCACAGTACCAGATTAGTGTCTTCCATATTTACAATATATTTCCCAAATTTTACAGACATTGATCGAACGAAACCCCAAAAACCGAAAAGTCATTCATAAAGACTTTCATGCTTTGTTCTATCAAGTCTGAAAAGATGGTCATCATACATCTTTGAAAAGTGGCAGGGGCATTACAGAGCCCAAATGGCATTCTGCGGAATGCGAATGTACCATATGGGCATATGAATGTAGTTTTCTCCTGATCTTCTAGGGCGATGGCAATCTGATTGTACCCCGAGTATCCGTCAAGAAAGCAGTAGTAATCATGCTCTGCCAGTCTATCTAGCATCTGGTCAATGAATAGTAGCGAGAAATTATCCTTCTATGTAGTTTTATTCAGCTTCATGTAGTCCATACAAACTCTCCATCCAGTCATTGTTCTCGTCGGAATTAGCTCATTCTTCTCACTAGTAACTACAGTCATTCATCCTTTCTTGGGTACACACTGCATAGGGCTTACCCAAGAGTTGTCAGAGATGTGATAGATAATGTTTGCATCCAACCACTTGATGATTTATTTCTTCACTACTTCCTTCATGATTGGATTCAGCCTTCGTTGATGCTCCACTGTGGCTGAGTATTCATCATTCATAAAGATTTTATGCATGAAAAATGATGGACTGATGCCTCGTATGTGATAATCAATATTATCCAATAACACTTGATTATCTTAGTTGATAATTATAATATCGAATATTATCTTTTATCAAAATTAATCGGCTACCCAAGTGCTCAACGAGTACACTTCATATTGGGACTTTCTAAGTTCAGACACGTTCGTCATATAATCCTAGCTAATATGTACGCAATTTGGCCACCTCTGAATTCGCGAAGAACACGAATGACCTTTCTGAACTATACAAGTCGAGATCATCACATATGTTTAACAATCCCTCCGTCATAGGATATCCTAGTTGTGCTTAGGAAATATAGAATACTCCGTCAAGTTTCTGAGGCGCACATCTCTTGTCGACATGTCCACGATTTTTTATAACTAATGCAATCCACCCTAGGTGATCAACTTTGACCAAAGCTTTAAGAATCGTGACTTTACTAACATGGATATCTAAACCCCTTATGATACACATACGAGGCGACAGATCCTATCTTGCTTCACACTTGATTACTGAGTGCATCGGTCCACACCCAACAAACATCTAGAGGCCAGACCATGAAAGGTTTCTGACATACATGGCATCAAAGAGTGGAGGATTTCACATAAAATCAATGATATCATATAGTCAAAGGATTACATATGCTACTCGACTCGAGGAGATTCCTATTGATGATGGTGTGTACTTCCAACTATTAGGAATCATCTATAAGTCATTCAGTATTCGCTTCAACGAATACCCACATGTCTAAATGAGTTTCCAAAACTCATGGTAAATCGGGTTAAACCATTGAACTTCAATTCCAATATACGACATGTGCTAGTATTCTAGGTTATAAGAATTCGATTGTATTCCAAAACCAATGACTATGAATATATATATATATATATATATATATATATATATATATATATATATATATATATATATATATATATATATATATATATATATATTTTAAGAATAATTTGCATTAGTCGATCGACCTTATAATAGTCTTATAGTAATACTGGACACTTAGTGGTCCGACATTGTGATACACATACGAGGCGACAGATCCTATCTTGCTTCACACTTGATTACTGAGTGCATCGGTCCACACCCAACGAACATCTAGAGGCCAGACCATGAAAGATTTCTGACATACATGGCATCAAAGAGTGGAGGATTTCACACAAAATCAATGATATCATATAGTCAAAGGATTACATATGCTACTCGACTCGAGGAGATTCCTATTGACGATGGTGTGTACTTCCAACTATTAGGAATCATCTATAAGTCATTCAGTATTCGCTTCAACGAATACCCACATGTCTAAATGAGTTTCCAAGACTCATGGTAAATCGAGTTAAACCATTGAACTTCAATTCCAATATACGACATGTGCTAGTATTCTAGGTTATAAGAATTCGATTGTATTCCAAAACCAATGACTATGAATATATATATATATATACATTTTAAGAATAATTTGCATTAGTCGATCGACCTTAGAATAATCTTATAGTAATACTGGACACTTAGTGGTCCGACATTGTGATACACATACGAGGTGACATATCCTATCTTGCTTCACACTTGATTACTGAGTGCATCGGTCCACACCCAACGAACATCTAGAGGCCAGACCATGAAAGGTTTCTGACATACATGGCATCAAAGAGTGGAGGATTTCATACAAAATCAATGATATCATATAGTCAAAGGATTACATATGCTACTCGACTCTAGGAGATTCCTATTGACGATGGTGTGTACTTCCAACTATTAGGAATCATCTATAAGTCATTCAGTATTCACTTCAACGAATACCCACATGTCTAAATGAGTTTCCAAGACTCATGGTAAATCGGGTTAAACCATTGAACTTCAATTCCAATATACGACATGTGCTAGTATTCTAGGTTATAAGAATTCGATTGTATTCCAAAACCAATGACTATATATATATATACATTTTAAGAATAATTTACAATAGTAATACTTATCACAATGTCGGACCACTAAGTGTCCAGTATTACTATAAGACTATTCTAAGGTCGATGTCATTCTTAGCATGTCTATACATCAATCTAATACGCATAATGACAATATCATTAATAAGGTATGAAATGAAAATGTAGTTATTTTATTAATAAATAATAAAATATACAATTCGGATTGACACTTCAAGCACCAACTCCAACAAGACCCATTTCTGCTGTGCGGGGTACCGATCCGACCTTAGGGGTTCCACAACTGCCCTAACAAGACATATATATAATCATCGTGCAACCAACCACGAAGCACACACAACAGTCAGGGTATCTAGAAACACACAATCAAGAAAATACATAATATAAGCTGGCTCACATATACAATGCTCGTACCAGACTTATTACCTATTTTAGAATAGGTATGAGATGAATGTCGTCAGAACGGATTCCTAACCAGCTCGACTGCTATACCTCAAAACTATCAACCAATTAAACATACACACATGAACACATATCCCAAAACATAACTCATAGCACAATTTCTCATACGCAAGTATATACATGACACACACTTCAAGTCACCATTACAAATACTCACACACACACACACACACACACACACACACACACATATATATATATATATATAAACATACATTTCTCTTCAAATTCGGATACCATACCATATAATACTCATCATGTCCTTTACTTATCGATCAAACATATTTTCTTTCAATAGTTCTTATCAGGAAACATTCATGGCATAAAAACTTACTAGTTAAGACATATTTATACATGAAACGCGTCTTTTCCCCCACGTACCTTAACCATTCAGGAAAAAATTAGTTTATATCAACTTCACGTCACTCTTAATCCCCCAAACACCACACAGAAAAATTACATGTATCAGTTAACAATGAACTTATCGAAACACCGTACACAAACACATGCTTATACAAATTCAGAAACCATAAATTTTTCCCACTTACCGATCTTATATACTCAAGTCATACCTTATCATTTCATACATAAATAAATATGTATACATATACTTATACATATACATATTCATTCACATACACTTATGTTGGGATTGGTGCTCAGAGCGCCAATTCTCGGTTGTATTTCTTTATGAATACTTCTGTAAAACGTTATTATTATGAATAATATATGAAGTTTCTATAATATAATGTATCTTTTAATATGGTAAATACGTAATGACCTTAGAATGACCAGTCATGGTGCTGTTGTAAAAGCGTCGCAACTGACATTGAGTTGTATCATGATGTTGTCATTCTCAGACAGTTCCTGGTCAAGGTTTACACTACTTGGTCAGTATAGTAAACCCGTTGAGACCGGTACATGTCGTATACTGGAATATATGATTCCAATGGTTTCTCAATGAACCATAAGTCTTAGAGACTAGTATAGACGTGTAGGTGTTTATAGCGGATAAACACTGAATGACTCACCGAAGATTCTTAATGGATGGTACACCAATGTCAATAAGAATCTTATCGGGTTGAGTAGCACTTGTGATTCTTCGAGTTGAGATACCACTGTGGGCGCATGAGACATCTTCCACACTTTGATGGCAGTCACGTCACCGATCTATTTAGATCAGACCTCCGCATGTTCGTTGGGTGGGGATAGATCCTCAGGGTGTCCTGTGTGTATCGAGATAGGATCCGTCAGTTCTGTGTATCAGAGCATAGGTAGTCCATATGATTAGCAATCAGATAAAAACCATAGGCCTGTGGTACAATTTAGAAGTTAGTTCTAAATGTTCTTTTTGAGATTGCTAATAGAATAGTCGACTGGATAATCCTTATAGAGATTTGACGTTTACATCTATATCTCTGGGATTAATCTGGATACCTGTGACAGAGGAATTATACATTTGCCATGACCTCGACCTGTATGATTCAGCAAGTTTATCCGTGATCGTCATAATTTACGGGTGGATAAATTATGGACACGAAATTGGATTTCGTGACGGATATGTCTGAATCTAGAGAGTCTCACTAATGAAACATACTCGTAGAGTACTAGGGAAATATTTATAAATAATACTGATTATTTATTAAGTCGTTTAAAGGTTAAACGCAAAATACATGTGTAGGGACCCGATAGTCATTTCCTTAATTTTTATATATTTGCATTTAATATTAGATTAATTCAAATACACATTAATTAATTATCAAATTGAGATATTTGACTAATATTATAAATATATATATATATATATGTTTGATATTTATTGTAAATATAATACATATATTTAATATATTTGTATTTAGTTAATTAATTAATTATTTAATTATTAAATGATTAAATTAATTAAAATTTAAATATCTTAAAGTTATGATATTTGTTTTAATGACCAAGTTGCAATTTTTGACTGAGTTGAAAATGTCATTAAAGTGTAATGATTATTATTAACAAGTTGGTAAGTTGAACTTTAATAAAGCAAAAATTAAATATCTTGATATTTGGTATATACCAAATTCGGCCAAGGCCAAAATTCATAGGGTATATATTGTTTTGTTTTTCATTAGGGTTTGATAACCTAATACACTTTATCAAAAACTCCATTGAAGAAAGAAAAAGAAGCTTGAGAGAAAGAAAGGCAAAAATCAAGAAAATCTTGGAATTTAGTAAGTATTTACAACATTCCATTAGAGAGAAAAATGTTCCTCTTGTTGTGGGCTTCATCTAGTGATGTTCTTGAGTTTTTCTATTCTTTATTATTTGTATTTTTGGTGGATGAAAGTTTGATAAAAGGGTTGAGCATGTATAAAGTTGATAGAATATTACTAATGATGTAGTAAGCATTCTTTTCATGGTTTTAGAACCTTGTTGCCATTCTAAAGTTATTGACACACTCTTAAATGACCTAGATTTGTTCTATTGTTGTTTCATTGTGGTGAGGCTTGATTGTGATGGAAGAAACATGATTGAAGTGTTGGATTTAACAAATTTGGTCTAATTTGTCCAATTTGAAGAAATTGAAAAATTAGGGTTTGAGACCACTTCCAAATTTGGGGCTTTTCATTTATATGGTGTATTTGGATGTGTATATGATGCATGTAAAATATTGGGTTGATTGGATTTTGTCTTAATGTGTTTTGAACTTTGGAAGTGCAAAATGCACATTAATATGCTTCATTGAGCCTCTCGGCTTTGGGGTTTATTTTTGGCAATTTATGTTGCAATTTGAATTTCAATATGTATGACATGTTAAATTCATATATGTAATGATTTAGAATCATCCAAAATCGTTTTGAACAATTTCGGATTAAAATAAACAAAATGCTTTGTTTAAGGGTAATTCGGTAAATTCACATAAATTTGATTTATAGTGTTTTATTTCATAATTTGATTATTGGATAATAAAATAAATAATTTTATCCGAGAAATAGTTTTGAAATCGGAAAATTTGATTTTCCACTGTTCCGCTGCGTTACCGGATTTCCGCAATAAAACCCCTTCAACTTATGCATACCATTACAGGTTAATACATTGACATACATCAATAGACATTCATATCACCCAATATTTCACTTCATATTATAGTATTACAAAAATTCATACATGTGGCTGTCAATAGACTTAATTATACATGATCTCGAACTTGTCTCAATAGTATCTCTTAATTATCATTGTCTTACCCTAAATATTTCAACCATATATATATATATATATATATACCATACGCGACAGGATCTAAAACATACAATGATGTTTATGAAGATGCACAATGTTCAGATTCAATTGTTCTGTCACTATCAGAAAGATTCCATTGAGGTGTTTTCTTTCTAACAGTAATGGGATTTGATTCTTTAAAAGGGTAAGAAATGTCATTTTCAGAAGCATACATCTCAAACCAATCAAAAAATGTGATGTGTACTTTATGTAGTTCTATAAATTCATAATATGATTTTTGAATTTGTTGTCTTTGGTTTAAGAAATGTTTGAAAAACCAAAGTCTTTTTTCTTTATTTAGATCAGAATAAAAATCGTCATGCAAAGAGGATTTATTTATCTTGAAATCTTTGTGTAGGACATTTATAATATTTTCTGTGACAGCAGAAAATGTAGGAGATGTAGGAGGAGAATCAGCTTTAGTTTGTTCATGTTGACTACTAGTATATATAGGATGAGGGATATTAGTAGTATAATCAACAGAACGTATGGAGGAGCTTGGTATATCTGAAGTAGAGAATCTAGGTTGTAGATTTATAACTGACGGAACTTTAGAGAATTTTCTTTCTAAGGAAGAAATACTGGACATAGAGTCCCTATCACTGAATCTAGATGAAGTACTTCTCTTAAAAGACAGTTTGACTTTTCCATCAGAGTACTGGGTCACATTTTGTAACTCTGTATTAGGCTCAAGTTGCTTTGGAATTACTGGTTCAGAAGCTCCTTCTAAAATCCATTCATCTGGAAGATTGATATCTTTCCATTGGATAGGTCTGGGGATAACCATGTTAGATTTGGACAGATCAGTCTGTAAGAGAAGAGTTTCATCTCTTTTTGACTGGATCTTATGTTGCGTGTTGAACGCAGAATGCATAGCTTTGTAGGAAATTTTGTAAATTAAGGCAACAGGGATTGATCCTTCAAACATATGGTAGTTATGGGTTTTAATTTGAAGAACCATGCTTTTTAGAATATTTTTATCTTGTAAAGAGATTGTGATGTTTGGATAACAATCGAAAGAGATCGGTCCTTTACAGAGACTTGATTCAATACTACTAAGTAAAGAATCATCAAAAGTGATGAATCTTCCATCTCTTAAAACGGCTAAGATAGAAGTATCTAAGCCTTCTTTTGTAAGGGGCTTTATACCTACTTGGATTAGACCAACATGCACATAATTAAATTTCTTTTCTTTTAAATGTTTTATGGCACTTTCAGAAAATAAATTTATTGTTTCAAAAGGTTTTGTAAGGGTAATATCTCGTTCTTCAGTTTTTATAACATAGTCTGTTTTAAGAAAATCAAGTCTTTTTGTTTTGTAAATTACGTCTTTAGAGATTTTTGGTAATTTCCAGCAGTCAATAGCTTTATTAAAATCTTCAATAATGAGATCTTCAGAGTTCACTATATTTTTTGAATCACTAGTCCTTTCAGTAGAAGAGCTAGAGAGAGAGGATGTTCTACAGAATAGAGACTCCATGAGGAACTATTCCTATACTGTTACTATGAGATTTGCCTACAGGTATGGGTTTACTGCCCTAAACGGAATTCTATCCTTCGGCGGGGCTTACAACCAGTAAGAAATTCAGCAAAACACAGAAAAAGTCTAAAAATAATAACAGATGAAATCTTTAAAACAATAATACATGCACATATATATATATATATATGAATGTAAATCAACAATCAAGTACCCTTCGCGTGAGTTACTTACCTGGCTTCGCGAGCACTCCAGGTCCTAGTGAAATCTGTCAATTGATATTTCGAGGCCATATAGGGACTCCAAACGATCCCACGAATGCGTTGGAATCGACAGAATTCTGATCGAAGCTACTGTTCATAGTGGGTCATTATTCATTGAATCTTTCTTCCTTATTTCCCGTGCAACCATGCACTGAACATAAAATCCACCACTACCTACTTGTAGTACTCTCCGAGAGCTTCGATTTGGCGGGTCGCTCAGGCTGTGAAATGAAACGAGGAGCCGAGATCGATAAACCCATATGCGTGCCTATTTCTTCTTCCTGTCACCGTTGTCGGCTTTGTGGGGGCTGCCGCCGGCCACCACAAGGTGGAGGGTGTGCCCGACAGGTCGCCAGCGTGACCAGCAGCGCAATGGGCGACGTTTTTGGGGGTGTGGGTCAACTTGGAAGATTTGAGAAGTTATGCCATTTTGGAAATTAAGGGAAACTTAAGGGTATTTATAGGAAAATTTTCAAAAATTACAATCTGACCCCCGAAAATTATAATTAGGTATTTGTCATGGGGCTTTCTCGGAAATTCATATTTTTGAAGCCCTTCCGTTGAAAATTTCAAAAAATATTCAACACGAAAATTATTCGTCTCGGGAAAACGAGTCTGATGGTTTAAAAATCAGCCCAATCGAAGTTTGTTTCTATCTTTATAGCTGAAACAATAAACTTTTATGCGTATAGCGATATAATCAGAAATCGCATAACCGGTTCTCAGAACCACGCGTTTTCCAACGCAACAAAATTTCACTTTAAAATATTTCGATGTATTTCCCAACACATATACTCTTATTTTCAAATACCATCACTTTCCAAATCCTTAGTTTTAATTCGGAAACCGACCAACATTGTTTCGAAAAACTCAGGTTATTACACTATGTGCTCTTAATGTATAATGACAGATGATGATCAAAAGGAATCTGATGGCTTAGATAATGGATATTGAGGCTTGATGACTTCATGGCCCACACTTGATCGGGAGTCGACAATAGATAAACTTTACTACACGTAAGTATGAATATATGGGTTTATCCGATAATTTATTCTTCGTGTTTGGGGGGTTATGACATCTTGTTAGTGGTTACTCATGATCATTAGGAATTTCGGTTGCAATGAGTTGTGCCGAAGTGATACAAATGTGTTTACATCGACTTATGTCTAACACACGGAGAACCTATGGGTCACACACATTAGCCGAATGATTTAAGAATTAATTAAATTGCTTCGATATATAGTCGTAAGGTAATTTATGTACTTTATCGGTAAAGTGTAAAATATTTTCCGATGAGCACCCGCTTATTCGGGAAATATTCCGGTGATTTTAGAAATACTGTAAATGTGATTTAAGATAAAGATATTTCTGATTATAATATTATAATTAAAAAATCTAGATATTTAATTACATTACATATGTCAAATTTTGATTTGGACAAGTGTCAAGCTCTTAAGTTTACAAATGTCACCATATGATTTTTCCAAATGTCAAGCTTACATTAAATACATAATATTTGATTTTGTATTTAAATAAATATTTATTTATTTATAAATAAATAAAGATGTCTAAATATTTAATTTACTTTATTATGATAAATTTTGATTTGGCCATTTATTAAAGTATTAAGTTGACATTCGGCACCATGATTTGTTGACAAGTGTCAATATTTTATTAAATCCACCAAATTAGATTTTTGATCAATGGTGTGGATTTAATTTGAAATATTTTAATTATATTATTTTATTTATTTAATAAAATTAAATATTTGATATTTGATATTATTATTTAATATTAAGTAAATTTTATAAAATATCTAATTTTGCTTTATGTTAACCAATTAGCAAGTGACGCTTGATAAGTAAATTATTACTTGCTATAGCAAGTCATTTGAAGGTTAAAAGAAAGGAATATTTCATGATTACTTATTATCAAAAGTCTTGGTAACTTATAACCTTGGTCTTAGGTCATTTTGTGTATGTAATGAAAAATCAAAATACCAAACTTACACAAAGGAAAGCTCACGCCTAAGCATAGGTTGGAGGGGAAAATTATTTTCTTTGAGTTTCATTTGTGTTAGAGATAGAATTTGTAGATGGAAATGAAAAGAAATTGATTTCTTTATGTTTCCTCTTCAAAAGTATAAGCTAAGTCATTTTCCTAATTTGTAGGAAATTGATTCAAGTTAAGAAAAGTGTTGTGAAAATTATTTCACAAGCTTTGTAGATCTCTCAAATAATAAACCGGAAATTCGTCAAGTTGATTCGGGTGTGGATACGCTTGGAGGTAACTAGGGAAGGTTCGTTTTCCGGATTAAGCTTACAGGAGGTATATGCGCTATACTCCACTTTATATACATGTGTGTGAGTGTGTGTGTTTCTTTTAATTGGTTAAATAATAAAAAAAAAAAAATTTAAAGCCATCAAGATCAAATATAATCCTCTGCGGGTTTTTTCGCACGGTTCATTCAACGATTGTAATTGCGAGAAGGGAAAACTGTTTCCCCGCTTTCATCTTTCCTTAATATTTTGTGTGCATAAATGTGTGTGATAAAAACACTTAATATATCTTGTACTTGCATCTAACATACATATTTTTGTTGATTTTGATACTTGGTCGCATGTACGAGTTATTGAATTGACGGTCTAGTCTCTGTAATACTATGATCACTAAATAGCGAGACCTTTGACTAAATGACATTATGATATCCCCTCCGAGTAAAGTAAAAAATAAAAATAAATGAGTCTCGAGTACTTCAATTACAGTACTAGAGCTAATATGTCATATTAAAAAGATAAGGGTAAAATCTCTTCACTCGAAAGAGTTTTTATTTATGAGCTCATATTTAGGGGTGAAAATAATATCATGCAACCAATGTTCCTTATTTTCAGGTCCTAGTGGTATTGGGTTTGAACAGCTATTCAGTATACTTGATGTCACATGAGATATGACTTCTTTAGATTAATCATGCTCATAAAATAAGATCTTAAACTTTGAATTATTGTGCACTGATTTTTTATTCACGCAACTTGTTATGCTTCAATGTTTAAGTCATATGTATGCGTGTATTCTTGAGCATGAATGGATACGTTTCATATTATATCATGTTATAAACTGCTGAAAATTTATTTGGGCATCTTTGTAGTTGCTTGTGCTATTTGGAGTCATTTTTATCATGCTTTTAATTTCATGTTGTGTGCATGTTTTCATTTCATATCATTGCATCCAGTATTTTTTTAGCATTGCATCTTTCATGTTTTGTTTGTTTTTCTTCCCATGTGTTTTTTTTTTTTACTAACTGAGAGGTGATGTTAGTGAGGGGAGGATTTTACATATGACGTTGTTGTTGTTACTAGTCGGTTGGTGTTTTTTTTACCCATTGTCATTTCATCACAAAAAGGGGGCGGAGAATGTTGAGAATGTTTACCCATATGTTTTTATGATGATGTTTTTTATATAGTTTATATACGTGCATCATTTATTACGGTTCTTTATTTCTGCTCTTCCTTTTATAAGACTATTGGATATTAGGTTTTAGATCGAGTCATATTATAATAAGTTTATGTCTTGATAGTTGACAATTGGCTATTTTATTTTGCATTTATTACCATAATCTTTGTATTAGGTGGTTTAACCATTACTATAAGTTTATATTCAAAGTTAGTTTTAAGACTTTGACTTGTTTGTCTTATAGGTGGAAAACAATACTGGTGCTGGTCCAATAAGCTTTTAGCAAGCTTAGCCTAAAATTAGCTTTCTTTATGGCCTTGTTAAAATGAAAAAAAAAAAATAAGAAAGAGGTTTTTGGACCTTATTTGATTCTTAATCTTGTCTTAGATAAGGAGTGAGATAACAAAAACAAAGTTTAATTTTAATATAAACGGTTGATTGAGACACCAAATCTAAAGAAATTTTAATTTTTAAGTGTATAATATGATTTTTATATTTTTTATTCTTTATTGACATGACCTAAATTCCTCAAAATTTAATTTTTAAGTATATAATATGATTTTTATATTTTTTATATTTTACTGACGTGGCCTATTTTAAGAATTCGCCTAAAATCTTTAAAAATTTAAGACAACTCAAGCCCCTAACCATAATCAATGTAATCATAAGATTCTATACTAGAATGTGCTGATAAACACAAGTTAAATGAACAGTTATTGATCACCAATCAGGCTCATCAACTCATAATCAAATGAATCAACTATTCAAAGGTCACGTCCTAAGTTCTTTGAGAATTTGATAAAGCTTCTCTGGTCAAATCAGCTACTTACATATCCTCATTAAAAAAAAAGGTAGCATTAGATGCCAAAGTTTCATGTGAGGTAGGAATCTTAAAACCCATTGGCGATCTAATCAAACATTTCATTGTCAGAAAATACGTGAAGAGACCAAATTCTTGCCATAGAGGGCATTATTTTACTTAATAGGGTAGGGCGCGTGTTCTTGACTTCTTTAAAACTTTGGACTGATGCTATTCTAACCTCTCATTGCAGTGCTTTTCGTTATCATCTGCTTGGAAGCATTTTTGTTCAAGTGCTTTCTTGAAAACGATAATTTTTTTTTTTTTTTGAAAGGACTTGAAGAAACATGTGCAGCATTTTATGAAGAAATACAAAATAAATGCTTACTAAGAAGCGATGCCAAATGCTGCTACTAGAAAGCTTTGCCAAGTAAAAGCACAAATGCTTCTTTGAAAAGTGCTTTTGATGCAGATACTTTTACGTAGACCAAATTAAGTAACAAGTGTAGATGCTTCTCTAAAAATTGGATTCTCAAATGCTATTACTACTAGAAGCTAATTAGCTATCAAGTAAAAGCACTTTTAAAGTACCAACTCTGAAATACACACTTATTTTATTGTTCTGTGAGTCTTTCAAGTATAAATAAGAGAACGATCAATTTACACAATGCAGCTAACTTCAGATACAATCACTAGTTAATTTAATGCACAAAAATGTTGCAAAATTTAAGACCACAAATTCCTCCAGGTCCAGTTTCCCCACAACCCAAAATTAAGATAAAGAAAGAGACAATCAAGTAATGGTAACATGAAATGAGTCATTTCAATCTTCAATGGTGGTACGTCCAATTGACATGAAAGGGCACTTTTAAGTTATCACCCTTAAACACACAGCTTGCACATGGTTGGGTTCATCATTTGCTTTTTGAAGCAGAAATCATTTTGTTGGTATAATAGTCAAATCTTCCAAGCAACTTAATCTCCTCACACGGGAAACATCAACTTTTAATATCTTACAATATTTAGTAACTAGTATTTTTACACAGGTAAAAAAAAAATTCATAACATTTAAGTAGTTGTTCATACCAAGAACCCCACTGAATTCTCCATCTGCTTTCCATTTGCAAGGGTCCTACTTCCCACCTTTAGGATAGCTATCCTTTAGCGTGACTGTCCGGTTGAAAACAAGTTTCTCTGGAGTGGAATCCTTATCAACTACGAAGTACCCTGAATTTGCAGATTCAAACGGGTATAAAATGTAAGACACGCACAGAATAAGAAGATGCAAAATCATTATTATGAAAATGCAGTTATGCCACGACGAGTTACTCCAATATCTATACATTTCATGGTTGCAACTCATTCAGGCGTCCAATAAAATCAACAATAGCACATGGGTTTTCTGAGATTACCAAGTCTTTCAAACTGGAATCTGTCCCCAACAGCAGCACTGTGAAGTGATGGCTCTGCGTATGATCCATGCATCACCTCTTTTGAATTTGGATTCAGATCAGAAAGCCAATCATCAAGTTCCACAGGATTCTGAAGCAGTAATCAGATAACTCATTAGAGCTCATAACAATTTCTGGACGAAATGGGACAAAATAAGAAAATTACATAAAGCAAACAATAGCCAACCTCTGAGTTGAACAATTTGTCAAACAATCTGACTTCCACCTTCAGTGGATTGACACCTGGGGAAGGCTCAGCAACCCAGTGAAGAACTCCCTGTGCAACAAAGATAATTTATAAAATTGAATAAACAAAGAATATCCATAGTACTAACATGATTTTCCAACACTCATTATCCACAACCACATTTAAAAGATGAGAAAACCTTTGGTTTAGTCTTTTTGGAAGGATCATATTCGGCCCGAATCTCAAGAATGGTTTCTTTATCATCAGCGAAAATCACTTCCGTGCACTTTATAGGGAATGCATACCTGCATGCACAAAATGTTTCACTATAGAACCAAATTCTGCTAAAATGAATTCAAAAACATGAATTTATATCACAAAAATACATACCTCAGTAGGACAGATTTACCAGGAGCAAGGCCATAATAATCTTTCGAGTCCTTCATTCGAAAATCAGAATGCTCAATGTACACAATGTTCGAAAAGGGAACCTAAAGTGAGCAGAAAATGTGATGGCAGTTAAAGATCAGTTAAGATTGAATCATCAAACATGCAGGCGCAGCACATTCAACTGAAGATGAAAATGCTTATAACAAGCTTGGAGCAAGTCTTGTTATTGATATTCAAAAATCTTTACTAGAAATGACCAAAAAAATACAACGATGAAATTAATATTCTAATCATGAAAAAATTCAACCAAAACACACAGATATACAAGTCTCTTAAAACAAAAAACTGCTGTTCGGTTAGCATGAACCAGAAACTTTTTTCCCAAACCATCAAAAGAAAATATGAGGTCCAACTCTAGAACATATAAGGCAAATCATGTAGCTTGTTTAAATTTAAAAAATCAGTTTCTTCTCGACATATAAAGTTGTAATTTTGCTTATTGCTCAATAATCACCTTGTAGAAAGCTGATGCATCATCTGCTTGAGCATCAGGCCATCTCTTGGCATCAAGATGCATAGAGCCAGATTCCATGTTTGTTATGACCACCTGAGAACACAGAAAATAACTTGAACACTGGAACTAGATGATTCCAAGGAAAGAATAGAGACAAGATGCAGACCTTGAGAGGATTCAGCACAACCATTGTACGAGGTGTTGTTTTGTTTAGTTCTTCTCTAATATGATACTCCAGGCGATCCAAACGAATTAGACTACAATCACTGTACTACATGGAATGTCAAATAATTAGGAAATCAGAGCACAATAAATATGATACAATTATCTTGACATACGAGTATGTAAAATTCAACCTTCGCGTGATTCCAATCCCTCGAACAAAAACATTAATAGAAGTTGAAGTCACACCTCTACGTCTTAGACCAGCTAGTGTCATAAGACGAGGATCATCCCACCCATCAACATACTTTTCTGTCACCAAGAAGTTTAACTGCAACAGCATACAACAATCCATTAACGTCAGATTTATTGTAAAACTACACAATCAAAAACATCCTGAAACTTTTGCATAAAAAATGTCATGTTTGCTCACCTTGCGCTTGGACATTACAGTGTTTGAAATATTCAAGCGTGAGTACTCCCACACATAAGGTTGATAGAGGCCCAATGCATGTAACAACCAATAATAAGAAGCACGCCGTGTCTCAAATTCAAGGGTACACAGCTGCATCCAGCATATTCGTTGATCAAAATATCAAAACGAGCCTTCATAAAATTGACAGAGGTGATTGGCTTTATAGCAGGAGAAACCCTTAAATATTCTCATTTTGTACACAACATCCAAGATGAGGATTGGATCATTTTACATTGTCACTAAAAAGATATGCTCGAACCTTAAAATTTCTAAAATACCAACAAACTAACACTAAGAATATTGTCCTAAAAAAGATGCATCAATAAAGGGAATAGCAAAGGAAGAGTATAACATACCGAATGAGTAATATTCTCAATAGAATCCACAATGCAGTGAGCATAATCATAACTTGGGTAGATACACCACTTGTCACCGGCATGTGGATGAGGAGTAAACTGATACAAGAGAATGTTAGGCCACTAAAATACGAGGATCTGCAAATGTTAAAGATAATGAAAGATAATCACATTATAGTGCATACCTTGATTCGATAAGCAATGAGGTCATACATGTTAAAATTATCACTCTGCATGTCCTGTTTCATCCTAAGTGTTGCTTTGCCTTCTTCAATTAGGCCATTTCTCATATCTTCAAATAGTTTCAATGACTCTGCAATTGGTCTATCCCTCCACGGGCTATTCATTTTATTTTCCCTGTATTCCTTGATCTCTTCGGGAGTCTAGAAGAAGTAATCCAATGTTAAAATCAATTTAACAATACCAATAGTGTGAATGCAAAGCCATAAGTCCTAAGCCAAAATAAAGATGACCATTTTTCCTACACTTTCCTTATCAAAATAAGAATTTGGAAATCAAATCACCACAAATAGATAATATCCAAATTTAACCTAGCCCTACAAAAGTTGGAAGGTGTAAAAGATGGTGCTTTATAAGGGAATCAAATGGAAGAGGATGAATTACTCGTTAAAATGTCATCACAATGAATATATTAATATTTGTATACCTGATGATCAACATAGGCATGACCCCTCCTTATCAGCTCCACGGCTAATTCATATAGTTCTTGGAAATAGTCACTGGTATAAGTGATCTGGCATAAAATTCAGCAGGTTTCAGGTGTCTGGAAAACTAAAGCACACAGCATGTATATGCCATTGCCATTAAGAATGATACCTTGAATGGCTCCCAACCCATCCACCGAACTATTTCTTCAATATGGTCAATATATTCTTTCTTTTCAGCTTCAGGGTTTGTATCATCATATCTGAAAGTGCCATAGATGATAGATCAGTAAACAAACTCATCCCTTTCCATTGACGGAGAGGAGATAGCAGTCCAAATTTCAGATGCAATACCAAAGATTAAACCAAGCCAACTCAATCTGACTTCCTAAGGAATGAGCCAAAGAAATAGAAACAGACATGTACTAACTAGAAATCACTAAAATGATAATGAATTGATCAAATCGTGGTACAACAGTAATTGATGAGATTTCTGATGAAACAATAAATAAATGTAGACAGAAATTCTACAATCTTATTGGCTCTAATATATAAGATAAATGTAGGATATAAGTAATCTGGAATGTTGGCAGTTCAACTCCATTTTTCAATTAATAGATGCTTTATGGTTTAAATACTTCCTTTACAAGGCGTCCTCCATTTGATTACATTTCCCTTCAAAAATCCAATAGTTTTGATAAAAGAAAGGATGAAGCTTGTCCGAGATAAAAAATTTCCTAAGTGAGATCTACTTTCTGGGGCACATAAAATTATTATTATTTCAAATTTAAAATTGCATGAATGGAGCCAAACCCCCTCCCCACCCATGAGAGTAAGGCTCAAACCCCTTGTATCACCCCAAGCGGTTTTACTTATCAACTAGTAAGTTAACATCATACGATTGTGTTAACAGCTGAATTGGAAAACTTCTTCTGAGGGGCTACACCAGTGTCAAACCTAAAATCCGTGAACAAGCGAGTAGCAGGGGTAATGAATATAAACAAGGGACCCAGATTTTAGGAGTTAGAGTACGAGAATAAGAAAAGTTAATCTCCCTCTCTCTCTTACACAAAGCATTCATGAACATGAGCAAGCACATCTACAACCAGCAATTATCTCATAAGGCATAACATGACCAAAATGTCCAAATTATAAGAAGGATTCAACATTTGAACATATTGATAATATCAAAAGATACCCAACAACATCAAGATGGAAGAAGTGAATTTGTATGCGGACACTTCATTCAACCACTGATGTCCCAAAAAGTGTTTTAACTGCAGCAGCAGCCCCTCAGTCTCCAGAGTCAAGGCTCCCATAATTTGTTCGCTCTAATACTGAAACCACATTTATATATTATGTGCTGTGAGCCTGTGACTAGCTACATCCCCAACTCCTTTAAGGACATAACATCTGTGAGTAATACCGACACTACATTTCTTGATATATTATGTGCAGTAACTAGCTACATCCCCAACTCCTTCAAGGACAAAATATCTGCGAGTAATCTGTCAAGATCAAGTCTTGCTAGATAACAATGAGGAAATATTTATTTTAATTATTGTCTGGACAACTGGTCCACCTAATTTTTTTTATTATTAACAAATTATGTAAAAATAAAATAAAAACCAAAAAGGATGAAAATCTGATATTAGAAACGGTGGGACATCCAAAGATGTTGCACCCTGAACATTACAATTACTGCATATATATTATGCAAATGAGTAAATTTGGAAAATCAAGAAAAAAAAAGTAAAAAACTGGTTATATATTCTCAAAAGACCCAAAAAATGTCCTGACTTTGAATATAAAATGATATACAGCTGCACATATAATCAAAGAAACATATGAGAGGAAACTCACCTTAGGTAGCAACATCCACTTCTCTCTTTTGCCAAACCAAAGTCAACAAACATTGCCTGGAAAAGCAGAATAATATTAGGAATCACCATGCTTCAGGCAATTAGTTCCACAAATCTTATTCTCTTTTATTGTTTTCTACTTCAAGTCGTCTCAACCTCAAATACATGAAAACAATCACCTTTGCATGACCAATGTGTAGATAACCATTTGGTTCAGGTGGAAAGCGGGTAAAGACTTTACCCCCAGTCTCTTTCAAGTGCTTGTCAAGCATCTCCTTCATATTGCAACACCTCAACATAGAGCCATCGCTGAAGGGTATTTCAGTATGCACCTGATGATCCACAAAGGAGTTACCTTAAAACGTTATCAAAATGCTCACATCTGCAAACGCAGGATCATAAACCAGTGCTTGAGCAACAAACTCATTCATAACCAAAAGAATGGGCACAGTTTCAATGTTTGCAA
Source organism: Zanthoxylum bungeanum (assembly GCA_019454045.1). Classification (NCBI taxonomy): domain Eukaryota; kingdom Viridiplantae; phylum Streptophyta; class Magnoliopsida; order Sapindales; family Rutaceae; genus Zanthoxylum; species Zanthoxylum bungeanum. Next base: position 20,446 of record SKCR01031887.1, read on the forward strand.
GTAATAACCTAAGTAATATCATGCAATTAGCATTTTCACCATTCTTAAACTTTTTGTTACTCTTTTCCTTTTCAACTTCATATTGGTTTTTTTCCCCTTTCTCTTGTATTTATTTTTCGGTAGTTCAACAATCATCAACGTCAAGCAACTATGGTAACAGTGAAATATCTCTATATCTAGTTTTTTTTTTAATTACCCTGGTAACAAAAAACGAGACGGAAAACCCTGGCACCATTGCCATCATCATAATATTAATAATAAATATTAAACAAAAAATAAACGGAGCATGAAATATATGAACAATATATGTAAAGGCAGATAACCAAATTCACCTGGATGTTATCTTCAGGTCGAGGGAATATCAAATATGGATTAAGATCTTCTTCAGATGGCTGCACCGGAGCATCACTTGCGATTATTTTATCCTACGGAGAACAATAAGTAGAAAAAAGGATAAAGGTTATAAATCCATTTACCAGAAAAAACAGCCAATATCCAAAATACATTAAGCATGTAAAAGTCCTCACCTCAACTTTTGCAGGCTTCTCTTTCTTCTCCTTCTTTTTTGAAGGCTTCTCATTATCTGCTGCTGTCCTTTCACCAAGTAATTCATACATTTTAGCATCTATGAGTTGCTGTTAAGGAAGAAGACAAGAATCAGAGAAACATCAGAAGGAGATATCTATATTCACTTGAAAATTAATCATACAGATTCTAACTACTAATTTTCACAGCACAAAACAAATCACCTTGACAATCTTGGGATCAGCCCATGGAAGTCTCTTCCGGACATGCGCAAACAAATCACCCACTAGAAAATAATTGAATGACAAGGAAAAATGTTCATCAGACTCTATGAGTGAGTTGAGAGGAAAAAGAATAAAAATCAAATATCACAAGCATGTGGTTACAATCACATGAACAGATTAAAATGAAACAAGCCATCAGCTTGTTAAGCAAAAATTTTGATTGGTATAAGACACTAAAGTACACATTTAACTGAAAAATCAGAAGACAAAAAAAGACAAGCAAAGGACACAACTGGCCCTGCTTGTTGAGCACTAACATATCACGTCTCGGCGTGTGCTTGTGAATATAAACTATAGTATATTTGTGTCCATGTGGAGGTGCCTGCTATGTGTGTAAGTCAGATAAGGTGGTTCATTACCCAACAACTCCACCTCTCCCCCTTTCAATCCCCTTCCCCTGACTGTTTGTGAGTGGAAGAAATTATAACTTGTCTAACATTGACAAAAAAAAATCCCCTCCTTATCTCTATCTTACTTGTAGCCACACATACATTTTATGCCAGACCATGATACCAGTACAGCATATCAGATCTAAAACTGATGCTAACGAACATGCACCAAGAACATAAAACTTTTGAGTTTTGATCCAAATTATGATTAAACATGTCATATCATAATTGAAGTGAAGTTATTCCAAAATAATAAGAATAAAAAACTGACCATTAGTTCGATAACGCAGCTCCAAAATCGAGTTCTTGTTCTCTTCAAATACTTCATTAACAGTCCGTTCAATATCTTCTGTGGAAACTTCAATTCCTGTTGAGTTAACAAGTAAAATGGAGTAAACAACGCCTACAACTCTAGAAAGAAATGTTGGAAATAAAGCAAATCCAACAAACATTTAAAGTGACAATCAAATGATGTTAAACAATAAAAATAGCATTGCAATACTAAGTAGAATATACATGCGTCATTCCATCCAAGAATGCGATTGCAGAAATTGCAAAACACTGCATTCATTAAACAGTGTGTTAGTAGGAGGGCTCATTTCATCATACCAACACCGCAGGCTTCTTCAAATTCATCCACTTTAAAATTTTCAGAGCCAATACTTGCAAAAAATGAGAACGCCGCTTCTAACTGTGCTGGAGTTTTAATCTGCAAGTGTGACATCGTAAGCTAAAAGACAACACCCAAAGCCTTTTTTTTTTTCCAGTAGCAATTCAAACTCTAATTTCACTACCAAATAAAGAAAACCAAAGCATATAACCAATCACTCTAAGATGAGATTGTGTAGCCAACCTTTGAGGAAACAATGTACTGCAGCAAAGTTGGACGATGTACAAGTGAATTTGCTGGGTACTTCGTAGCAACCTGTCATCAATACGAACACACACAAAATAATAAAATAAATAATCAAACAAAAAAAATGGGTGCCTAGATTTATCTTATGACTGAAGAGGAAAAATTCCAGGATAAATGCAAATTCAAAAGCACAATAATTTCTCTGGGGTAAATGAAAATTCAAAAGCACAACAGTTTCTCTCATCTATACAAGATGAACAAACATCAAGTAAATATTTATCTTCAAGCAACATCAATTCAAAGAACAAAAAATTATTCAAGACAAATGTTATGCTAAAGTAAATTGACAAACAAATAACTTACCGTGTAAAGCAAATTCCCTATCCTGCGTTCACATCCGTCAGTAACAGCGGCCTGAAATTAACATTAAAAATAAATAAAAAATTGCAAGCTGTCAAAAACGAACAAAAAAAAATACGAGTTAAAAATTCAAAAATGCATCCAAAATATCTGTCAAAATTAACTGACATTTTTGTACAAGTAAGATCAAAATTAACTGAGTCCAGCAAACAGCATGCACAAAAGATAAATCAAACAAAAGGACAAAAAAAAAAAGGAACCTCGTGAATAACGGCGGTCAGATTGGTGGTGACTTTATTGTTGGCGATGGTGTTCTTGGCCGTCCGGTCATCGAGGCCGATTTTCAAGAACAGCTCGATTATTTCGGTTTTGTCGTCTTTGGAAACCCCAACCATTGTCATTTCTTGCGGTTTCTTATTGAAGAATGCGTCGTGCTTAAAACCCTAATAAAAGTTAATTGGAAAGATGATGGAATCAGCGTGCGTTTTACTACTTGTCAACTGATGAAGAGACAGAATCTCAATTTTGTGTGTGGAGCTCGAATCTAATGTTTAAAGGCAAGTGCGTGTGCGTGTGCGTGCGACAGATTTTTATTTGTATCAATCAGCTACGCATTTGTGATTGGGTCCGCTGTTGACCCAACTTGGGCTCCAAGGAAACGGAAATAACTTGGACCATTTTTCCTTATTATATTTTTTATTACATATATGCCCTGTTTTGTGTCTTTTGAGTGTAGAGTGGTTTTGATGTTGTTCCAATTACGTGGCTTGATGATATATGATTTAAGATTTTATATTTAGGTTTTGAGTTTGAATTCAGATAGTGCATTTTTTATAAGAGTATGTGACAGTCGGAAGTTTTACATGCTCCGCTTAAGCCCAAAAAAAGTGGTTTGACGGCGGAATTTTCAACAATTCAAAAAAAAAAAAGTGTTTTTGATGTTGTATTCAAGTGGCGTGGTTTGATGGTGTAGGATTCATGATCTTATCTTGAGGTCCTGTGTTCGAATACAGAGAGTGAGTTTCTTGTAAAAGTCTGTGATAATCGGAGGTTTTACCTGCTCCGCTTAAGCTTGGAAGTGATGGTTTGACGGCGGGATTTCCAACGGTTCCAAAATATATATATATATATATATATTTTTTTTTTTTTTGATGCTAGGCGGTTTGTTTTTTTTATCCTAAATCTGAATAGATTTTAAATTGATCAATTTTATAAATAATTTATTTAGTTAAAATTTAGACAGGAAAATCAAAAGATTTTCCTGTAAAATTGTCTTACTTGTGAGCTAAGTAAATGAATCTGAAGTTGATTTTTTAAAAAGAAAAATTATATAAATGTCATATTATTCTATAATTTTTGGAAACTTTATATTACATAATTAGTGAAATGTATTCCTTTTATGTTTTTTTTTTAAATAAATTATTATGATTAATATTAACCCATAGGCAAGTGTTACGATATTGATTATTTAGAATGTAGTTTTTTTCAAAAAAATATTTTATCACACTTGCCAATACTCAATTGGTCAAAAGTAAAATCACTTAGATTTATTTGTTATATTATCTCGCCATCCATATTATTTATTAATTTTACACCATTTAAAATGAAAATTTTGGAATAATTTACAACAAATAAGTTGGAACCAATGTAACCCCTGTATTTAGAATATTAAATCCTGTAGTATGATATTGTTAATACTTAATAGCATTTTGATTATTATTGTATGCACAATTACTTGTTGATAGCATTTTGATTGTTAATCTGTATACAATTTATTGTTCGTTAACTTGTTTTTGACCCGTATTGTTGTGGTTTTTATTTTGAAATAAAAAATTTGCATGAATTATTCATATTTATAGATATGTATATATTGTTTGTAATTATTTATTTATTTTTAATAATTTTTTATGCATAACTAGAGATCTTAAGATAATTTTTATTTTTCATGCAAACTTGTACTATATGTGTTTCAAATGAAAGGATTATTTGAGATAATTTTATGCTGATGAATTTTAAATTATTTTGTATATAAATTATTGGGGTTTTTTATATTGTTGGTGGTGGTTTTTTGTTAAGCCCTTGACCTAGGGGAGGTCGAAGGGTATAATAGTAACACAGCTCAATGGAGAGAAAAGTGTAGACATTACATTTTTATGCATAGCCCGATAATAATCTCTTATGGGATCACCCTCTGAAATTTGGAGAAATTGAAAGATGAATGCCAGGAATGAAAGAAACTTCAGAGAATCCAAAAAATATAGGCAAAAACCGGTCGGACATCACCTATGTCAACCATACCTTCTCTCCAATCATAAAATATGGTTGGATATACCTTGAAAACCCTAAATCTGGTCGGACAAATAACAGCCGTCATTGAATAAGTAGATTGTCAGTTACTGAAGACACGAGATATGATTATGGCCATCCGAATATGTATTAAAGTTATTAGTGCATGTGTTAATCGTGAAGACTAAAGTCACAGGCTTGGTTACGTCCGGTCGTACGTGTATTTCAAATTACACCTCCAGCCGATGTGTATCGAATCGTAACTGACGACAAAGACGAGAGAGTGAAATAATCATGCTTCCCCTTCCATTTTCAGGGCCTCTCCTCACACTATAAAAAGAGGGATTCTCCCCTTCATAAAGGATCATGAATTCACCATTTAGAAATACCTGCTAAAATTCTGAAACATAGAGGTTCTGAAATTCCAGAGAGAAAAAGAGAAAAATAGTAAGAAATCCTTGAATTTTCTCTTTTTAGCATGAATCCAGCAACTACTTAGTGTTTAAAAGGAGCTTCTGGAGCCAAGCCATGTAAAGATACGATCTAAGGGCACCTTTTTCATTACTTTTTTTTAGTTTCTGTATTTTACATAGTATCTCTGACCGGAGCAGTCACACATCCGGCCGGACATGCACATCATCTCCGTCACATAATTAAAACATTCGGTCATACTTCTCTGAAGCTAGGCCGGGGATATGCACATTATATTCTGTTATTTTTATGTGTTATCACTATTTTTCGTATTTTATCGTAAATGTTATTAATATTGTCACTTAAATTATTACTACGCATGGATTTTTATTATTACAGTTACCACACATATTTCTGCACCCTTTTATCTTTTCTGTTTCACGCAGAATATTCGGTCAGACTTACACTATGTCCGACCGGACATTAAGTGCCCAAAAAAAATTTGCGGAAAGATATGTATTCTGATGTGTTCAAATCGCATGCTATCACTATTGTTCTGTTTCATGGTCTTTTAGTTATTATGTTTACTGTCAGTTAAGCATGATTTATCTTTTGTATCTCTCTGGATTGTGAAACACATCCGGCCAGACATGGGCTATATCCGGACGGACACCAATAGCACATAAAAATATCTGGCCAGACTTCCACAAAACTAGGCCAATGAGACGCATACTCTGATTTACTTGATCCTCATGTCTAGCTAGCCAGGCTTCCATGTGTTGGCGACTTGGTCGCATAAATGGATTTTGATGACGTCAACGCAAAAGAATACTTTGACGTGCAAACACGAATCAATACAAAAAGTGTCGAAGCATATGTGGTGAAGAGCTAAAATGAGTTATAAGATGATCAAGAGAACAAAGAAGTAAGAGCCAAGCAAGATGAAGATCAAGATAATGATTAAGAGCTAAAACTAATTGTAAGTGAGTTTATTCAAATGTTTCAAATCTCTTAGGAATCATACATTTTGCATCACTTGCATTTAAAATGGCTTAGAATGCTAAAAGAATCATTTGCATTTTATTTGCACCAAAATGAACTTCTTGCACAAGTGCATCAGTAAATGATCTTCCAAAAACTAGAAACCGGTTGAATTAAACATCAAATTATATACCAATAGATAGATATGTGTCTCTACTTTGCTACGGTTCAAATGGATCACAATTCCGATCTATAGAACTTTTGCTAGAGTCATTTTACTACAACATGTTCAGATGTGCGTTTTCTGCATACATGTCACATTTTAAAAATTCCATAAAGTTCATCTTAATGTTTTTGAAGCTGAAAATTTTACAGAAGATAGATCTATGTGTCTAGTTTATGTACAAATTTACGGAACATGATTTGGAATTTTCTAGAGAAAGTTATGGCCAAAATACCGAGTGCCGTCAGTCTTGACTGGTCATCAGAAACACGCATACCGGTCTCAAAACCGGCATACCGGTCTATGTAACCGGATCTAAAAAAATAAATTTCCGAAGTGTGGAAATGCTTATGATTTATGAAAGTCATTAGAAATGGTCAACGATGGCACAAGCCAAGTAAATGAATCAAAGATCAACCAGTTCATGTGCGAATTGGACAATTTCAAGATGGAATCTGGGGAAGAAATTGATCACATGATTTCGAGGTTTACGGTTATCATCAATCATTTGGGCGTATTGGGAAAAGTCATCGGGACATCCGATCAAGTAAAGAAAATTTTGAGATCACTCCCGAAAGAATTTAGATGCTACACCTCCTCCATTAGAGAAGCAAACGACATAAATACTTTAAAGATGGATGATTTAGTCGGAAAATTGCTTGAGTATGAAATGGAGATCAAGATGGATAAAAATGAGGAAGATGAGAAAAGGACAAGGAAGTCATTGGCTTTAAAAGCAAGAAGAATGGACGACTCAAGCTCAAGCTCAAGTGATAGTGATGATGAGTTGGCTCAAATAAACAAGAACTTCAAGAAGCTCCTCAAATCCGTAAAGCAAAAAGGAAAATCAAAATCTGATGAAAAGAAAGAAGAAAAAGGACCGCGGAAGAACAAGAAAATCATTTGTTATGAATGCAACAAACCGGGTCATATAGCTACTGATTGCCCATTGAAGAGAATGAAAGGAAAATCAAAGAAAAAGGCAATGAAAGCTACTTCAACTTGGAGCGATAGCGATTCTAGCTCATCCGAGGAGGAAGAGGAGGTCCAAACCAAAGAAAGAAAAATCTAGCATTCATGGCTATCACGGATGAGGACTTCCACTTTGAAAGTGAAGAAAAGCGAAGAAGAGAGGTACACAATTCTCAAGACTATAATGATTTACTTAATGCTTTTAATAGCTTAAAAAATTGTGTGATGTGCTTAAAAAGAAATTGAAATTAGTTAAAAATGAGCATGCTATACTTAAAAATGATCATGCATGTTGTATGGATAAAATTCATGTTTTAAATAATGAGATTATTGCTTAAAGGCCAAACATAAAAAAGAAATTGCATGCTTAAATGAAGAAAATGAATGTTTAAATGTTAAAAAGCTAGAACTTGAAAATGTCATATCTAATATGTCATCTAGCTCTAAGACATGTGATTGCGAATCGATTTTGAATGAAAATGTCTTATTAAACACAAAGGTTATAGATTTGCAAAACATACTTAGCAAATTCACATTGGGACATAAAAATTTTAACATGCTTATTGGATCCCAAAAATGTGTATTTAAAAGAGAAGGATTAGGATATAGGCCTTACATTAAGAGAAAATTTTTGAAAAATTATTTTGTTAAGGCATCCGATTCTCATGTTAAGAATGTTATAAATGAAAATGACACATGTCATGCATGTAATAAAAAGGGACATAAAATTTTTGAATGCATGTACAATAATGTGATTAAGAATGCATGGATTCCTCAATGAATCAAAATTAACCCCAATGGACCCAAGAAAGTTTGGGTACCAAAGTGTAATTGATAAATTTGTAGAGGGGGCTTTGGGAATGGATCTTTAAAGAGAATTGCAAAATTGATCCCAAAGGCTCAAGGAAATGAGGAATCGCAACAGTAATAGGTAAACTCCGTATTCACAGAAACATTGGTACCGTTTCCTCTAATTTGCATATGTATGCATATTTCATATTGGCTAATATATTTTTTGAAGCATACAAAGTGATTAGGCAATGTATTTAACTTTCTATTGGTATCAATTGTTAATTTGATATCATTAAATGCCTTAATCATACATTTAAACCTCTTCTTCATATCAATTGGTATCACATTGAATTTATTAAGTTAAATTACATGTATGTGATTATTTGATTGATTTTGCATTGAATATGATTTTACCATGTAACATAATTGAATAAAAATGAAATGCATGTATATTGACATAATTTCCATTGATATAATGAAAAACATGGATTTTGATTGTTTATTAAATGATATCATATTTATAAGAAGACAATCATTAAATATGCATTGAAATCATTGATATAAAACTTTAATTGGTATCATGAAATGTATTGATTTTTTTATTTGATATCAAATTTGGGAGAAATCATACTTAAGATGATATTATATTTCAAATGGTATTCATTGGAATCTAACTTTTGAAAATTGCATTATACATGATTTTTACATCTTATGGCAAAAAGGGGAAATGCCAAAATATGCATATATTTTTTTAGTTTTTGGTATCATTATCTTATGCACATATGTATTTGGTATCTCATTTGATTTTATTTTAAATCTTTTCTTCTCTTTTTGATAATGTCAAAGGGGGAGAAATCATTAGAATGAGATTAAAACTTGTTTAACCCTCACCCTTGGTTTAAGGGGGAGTAATTGTACTAATGTTTGTGTCAAGTCTTATAGAGCTATCTTGAAGACAGTCACACATTGAGGGGGAGCTTATATTGAGGGGGAGCAAAATCGTCAACATTTGGACTCCTAGAAGCTCACAAGTATCAACAAGTTTTAAGGGGTTGCCATCATCAAAAAGGGGGATATTGTTGGCAACTTGGTTGCATAAATTGATTTTGATGACGTCAACGCAAAAGAAGACTTTGACGTGCAAACACGAAGCAATACAAAAAGTGTCGAAGCATATGTGGTGAAGAGCTAAAATGAGTTATAAAATTATCAAGAGAACAAAGAAGTAAGAGCCAAGCAAGATGAAGATCAAGATAATGATTAAGAGCTAAAACTAATTGTAAGTGAGTTTATTCAAATGTTTCAAATCTCTTAGGAATCATACATTTTGCATCACTTGCATTTAAAATGGCTTAGAATGCTAAAAGAATAATTTCATTTTATTTGCACCAAAATGAACTTCTTGCACAAGTGCATCGGTAAATGATCTTCCAAAAACTAGAAAACGGTTGAATTAAACATCAAATTATATACAATAGATATATATGTGTCTCTAGTTTTCTACGGTTCAAACGAATCACAATTCCGATCTATAGAACTTTTGCTAGAGTCATTTTACTACAACATTTTCAGATGTGCGTTTTCTGCATACATGTCACATTAGAAAAATTCCATAAAGTTCATCTTAATTTTTTTGAAGCTGAAAATTTTACAGAAGAGAAATCTATGTGTCTAGTTTATGTAGCAATTTACGGATCATGATTTGGAATTTTCTAGAGAAAGTTATGGCCAAAATACCGAGTACCGTCAGTCTTGACTGGTCATCAGAAACAGGCATACCGGTCTCAAAACCGGCATACCGGTCTATGTAACCGGCATACCGGTTCCAGAGGTGCCAACGGTCATTTTTTGAGCCGTTAGACCGACATACCGGTCCCAGAACTTTAAAACGGCTATAAACGGCTAGTTTTGTGCAAAATCTATAAATTCATCATTTTCCTCACTTCTAACACATCTCTTGCACATATATTCATCATATAATCATGTCAAAACATTCTTGAGAGTTTATAACCATCTTCAAATCATTTTACACCCTCTACATTTGAAAAGCTCATATTTCATCTTCATATTCATTAGTAGTGAGCTTAGAACATTTGGATAACCAACTCACACAATCTTCTTTATCATTGTGAGTATCCAAGTGTATTTTACACCTTCTTAAACAAAAACACTTGTGGTTGTGAAATCCCATTAGTTTGGGTAGTTGTAATGGTTTGTGAGTGATCCTACGAACAAAACTCAAATTGTAAAAGGTTTGGAGTGCACCTTTGCGGAAAACTCTTGGTTGCGAGTGAACCACGGAAACTCGATTCTAGTGGAAATCTTCAAGCGAAGCTTGGAGGAGTGGACGTATGCACGTTTGGCCGAACCACTATAAATCTTGGTGTCGTATTCTCTTTCCCTATACTTTTGTTTATAGTAAGTTTATTTATGCTTATATATATTGAATAGAAAACTTGCATATAGGCTATTAATTGGAATAGAGAAAATTGCCTTAAGTCCCCATTTGGTAATAAGAGCTAAAAATCGGTAAAGATTTATTAATTCTGCATTTATATCGATGACCCAATTCACCCCCCTCTTGGGTAGAGATTGCTTGTCGCTATTGCTTGTATGTAATTTCAGTTCCATGGGGGAATTTGTTGTGAACCGTGTAATTGCTTTGTTAGAAGCTCGAGTCGGTATTAACCCCGAGCCTAATAAAAGTGAATCACTGGACGTAAGTTGGAGCCACTCTCTGTCGAACAACGTAAATCCTTGCTTCTGTGATATTTCGTCTTTTGTAACTGTAGGCATTGCATTTTCACATGTGAAACCCGATGATGAGCCTCATTTGGAGGCACTACCTTTTGAGTCACGGAAGCCGCGGGAAACGGATATCGGAAGGGGAAATTCAGAACAAACAAGCTCACTGTCTTCGTTAGTGCTGCGTTCGCTACTTCGTTCGAACGGGAAACAGATTGCGAGCGTTCGTGTCGCGTCGAGGAAGCGTTCGAACGGTGTCGGTAATTCTGTTTTGCTGCTAGCCTCACACCCAGCCCATTTAGCTCCCCAAAGCCCATAAAACACATCCCAAATTAAATAAATAAATATTAAATTAAATATTAACATTAAAATAAAACATTTAAACCATTTACCAATTAAAATAAACAATTACCAACTTAAACTAAAATCATGCCTAAATTAAACAAATCACATACTAAATCAAAATATAATCATACCAAATTAAAATCAATCCTAACCAATTAAAGTCAATCATATATTTGACTTCCTAATCTAATAAGATATTTACAATATAAAATATTTGTATTCCTAAACCAACACAAATTAAATATTACAACTTCCTAATTTAAAATATCTTGTCCCCCCTCAATCTTGTGTATGCCTTTCTCACCTCTCCTAATTTGGAAACAAGATCCCTTCCCTTGTCAACCCTAACCCTTCTCTATATAAACAACCCCCAACCAAGGCCATTCCTCGGCTTGAGACATATAATTCACACCCAAACTCTCTCGAAATCTCTCTAGACTCTCTCTACACACCCAAGACCAAACAAGCAAAAAGAGAAAAACACTTCACACATACACAAGCAAGAAAACAAAGAAACCACCACAAGCCACCACCCTCCATAGCCGAAACACAGCCACCCATACAGCAGCCTTCCACCACCGAAAATCACCACAAACCACACCCTAAAACACGCCTAAACAACCTCCTAGATTACCTTAAAACAGCAGCCCAAATCCTTAAAAAACAGTAACATAAAAACTACATAGATAATCTTAAAAATAATCATATATAATTGCACTAAGAACCCACACAAACTTGGAATAGTTCTTTGGAAACGTTGAAACAGGTGGCCCGTGCAGTGAGCAGCAAAACAGGAGCCGAATAGGAGCAGAACGGAGTTCGAACCGTAAGCAAAACAGCGAAGCAGTGAGCTAGGACGTTGAACCAGCGGACCAGAAAAGTTGCGGAGCTTTACCCCCTTCCGATCTTCGTGGAACGTGAGTCCGAGAGACGGCTTAAAAGGTTAGACCTGAGGGTATCTTTCACACTTATTCTCATTTTATTTTCTGGTCATTTATTTTGATTATATTTTCTGTATTTGTGGTATCCGTTGTGTGTATGATGTATGTTGTGGGTATTGGATGAATGAGAGATGTGTCAACTCTCGCGGTATATCGGATGGAAACCCGGACATAAATTTCATAGCCGATTCCGAATGGACGGTAATATGATCTGTACTCGGGCCACAACTCCACGTACCGCTTGGGTAAACGGCACCATCTTTCTTTTGTTGTGTTGCTCTTGTTTATTTAGTTTGCTTTACTTGAATTCAATATGTCGTTAGTTATGCATGATTCAACCAAGCGCATGGGCTTAGTGAGTTAGTCCAAAGGTCCTCCATTTGGGAGACAAAGAGCCGAAAAGGCCACCTTCGTGACACTACTTCGCCGCGCCGGTTGATGTATGTTCGGTTGGACGCGAGATACGTTCAATCGGGCATACTTAGTTTGATATTATTATCTTTATTTTCGTATGTATAAGTCAATCGAGCGCATGGGCTTAGTAAGTGTGATGTGAGATCCCCTATGGGGAGGGGCTAAAAGCCCTTTACCACGATGCTTTGCCGCGCCGGTTGATGTGTGTTCAGATTGGATGTAAGATGTGTTCAATCGGGCATACTTGGTTGATATGATTGGTTCTATTCTTGTATGTGTGATGTGACGCGCATGGGCTTAGTATGTTGGTCTAAAGGTCCTCTCTTTGAGAGATCAAGAGCCCCAAAAGGTCACCTTTATGGCAGTACTTCGCCGCGCCCCTTTATTTTCTGTTTATGTATTGCATCCCATTTCATGCATCAGGTCCGTGTCCGTTCGAACGCGTTCACAAACGCAACTCGAACGCGCATACATTTTGCCTTATCATGCATCAGGTCTCATTTCCGTTCGAACGCGTTAACAAACGCCATACGAACGTGAGCATTCTGTTTCATTTCCGTTCGAACGCGTTAACAAACGCATACGAACGTGAGCATTCTGTTTCATTTCCGTTCAAACGCGTTTACGAACGCTACTCGAACGTGAGCATTCTGTTTCATTTCCGTTCGAACGCGTTTACGAACGCTACTCGAACGTGAGCATTCTGTTTCATTTCCGTTCGAACGCGTTTACGAACGCTACACGAACGTGCACACACTGAACTGAGTCTGTCTTATTATATTCATGCATAATTGCCTATTGGTTGATCTTTCTTATGCAAATGTGTCAATATATTACAATTCGTATGCTTATGTCATGATAACATTTGAGCATTATTTCTTGCGGTATATCGGATGGAAACCCAGACGTAAACTCCGTAGCCGATTCCGAATGGACGGTAGTGCGGTCTGTACTTGGGCTACAATTCCACGTACCGCTTGGAAAAATGCCCATATGTGTGCTTGTATGGTCAGCGTGTGTGCTTGTGTTTTCCTGAATGTGATGTGTAAAGTTGTATGTTCGTTGCTATCTTGATATATGTTAAGCATGCAATTTTAAATATGAGATATATGTAAAAATGTACACATAAGTTTTACTTTGCATATGAGAATGTAGAAGCATGATACTCTTGGAAATAAGTGTTACTTAAGCTTAGTTAAATTATTACATGAATCCTTCATTACAAGTGACATAAGTAAGGGACCATTCCGAACCCAACGGTTTGAGGTCTTCCCTTGCGAGGGGTGAGTGCGGCCTTAAATCTTTGTCCCGGTTCACACCGGGTGGCGACTCCATGTTATTCAGTACTTCTCAAACTAGGCCGCGAGCCTAGGAACGGCGTCGCCCAGGTCCTGTGTCCTACAGTAACGTTTGTATGGTTTCCAGTAACGAAACAAATTCACAATTGAGGAAAATTTGTTTGAGGGGTGAGTTTCATATACTGCTATTAGAACGAAAAAACAGTCGTGAACACATATTATGCAAGTAAATTCAACATTTGTTGTTTTCACACGTGGTTGATTAAGATAGAAGTAAAAGTTAGAAAAATACATGAGATAAGATCTTTAAATATTTTATGATATTAATATACAACATTTTTTCGTTAGTCTTTTATTTGCTCATTAGCAATTGTAACCAAAATTTTCAAGCCACTAAAAAAACGTCACTCTTGACATTGCTATATATAATTTGTCCATGGCAGTAGAGTGATTTAAGCAAGAGAGTCCTACAACGTCCATATTTTGTCATTGACTTTTATTAATGGTCATAGTCATTGCATAAAACAATCTAATTGGTAATTGTTTCATTTTGAAAAGAAATGGCGATTTGTGGTCTTTCACAATTTAGGTTTAGGTTTAATTATCAAATACTAATTGTTTTTTTTATTTTTTAAGTTTAATACATCAGGATGATTTGAAGGTGAATACAAATAGACTATCAAATACACTGTTTTCCAAACAACTGCCGCAAAGCACATGAAAAGTTTAATACATATACATCAAAATTAATTGAAGGTTAATACAATATGTTAAGGCCAGAATATTATAGATGGTCTTCATAATAGGGTCATGTTAACGAGTGCTCTCGTTAAGAATTTATTTTAAGAATATTTTGATATCACTTTTATGGGAAATGAAAAAATTGATCAAAACATTAATTATTTTCTCTTTTTCCTATCAATTTTTTTCTAAAATAGATTAGGTCACTCGTTAGTATTTCCATTCATAATAAAAATATATTATTTTCTTATCACAATATAAATGCTTAAAACTATGTATAAATAGCACCAGAATTAATTGAAGGTAAATGTAATAAATGCTTAAAACTAAGTATAAATTGCAAATGCATTAGAATTAATTGAAATAAATGCAACGAATCATTTAGCATTTATTTTAATTCATGAACATAAAAAATGCGACGGTATCTCTGTTTCTCCATAAAAGCCACGTTTTCCTCTTAATGATATCTAGGACACTTAAATAAAATTAAATCAATGTAAATTGTTTTTATGAAAAAGTTTTGTCCTTTTTTTCCCTAACATGAATCACCGTATTTTATGGAAAATCAATTTTTGCTCTTCCCTAAAGTTGTCATAGCTCACTTATAATTATCAAGAAATATTTTCCAAAAATTTATTGGACATTTAAAATATCTGAAAACGTTTTTTAGAAAATATTTTTGAGAGATAGTCAGATATCGAATAACATTTTTTTATTTTCATAAAATGATTTTTATGGAAAATGCTTTTAACAAAACTGAAACCCTAAATCTTTTATTAGTCCTTCTCCTCCTTCACCCATTTCTTCACTTTCTTGCTCACAGGCTTTTCTAGGTAACAAATAGTTATTAATTCTTGAGTTTCTGGGTTTTTGAGATAACTGAAATGTTGTGACCAGCTACAATGAATAAAACAAATTGAAGACAGCAACTTTGGCGCCGAAAGCATGCACAGCAAGCATGCACCAAGTTGCCAGCTGTGTGTGTGCAAACACACGTTTTGCCAAAGTACACGTCTTTGGGGCTATAAAAAGAGCCCAAACCATTGTTAGAATCATCCCTGAAATCCCTAAATGTGTGAAAGTGTAGTGAGAGTGATTAGTGAGAGTTTTTTTTGTAAAGCTTGTATTGGAAGCTTTGTAATTCTTTTGTGGGTATATAAAAGAAGAGTTTTCTCTCAAATTATCCTCTATTATTGTGTGTTTATTCACAACAAGTGGTATCAGAGCTACGGTTCCACGGAGGGATCCCGAAATTCAGAAACGAAGTTTCGGTTCGGAAAATCGATTCCGACGAAATTTGTCGAAAATCGATTTTGAGCATAGCATCGGACTTTTCACGGCGAGACAAGCACGGTGGTATTTTCCGGCGATCAAACGGAGGTCCCAGCACGACTCACGCGCCGCACGCGCCGTCCAGAGAGAAGCCCACGCGCTCCACGCGCCAACTTAAGGTTGAAGACGACTGCCACGTCAGCAGTCCAGTCAGCGCCACGTGTCGCCCAGTCAGCGCACAGTCAGCACACAGTCAGCGCCACGTCAGCGCACAGTCAGCAGCCCAGTCATCCGCCACGTCAGCGCCCAGTCAGCGCCACGTCAGCGCACAGTCAGCAATCCAGTCAGCTGCCACGTCAGCGGTGCCTGGTAAAATTCAGATAGGTCCCTGAACTTTCTTGAAATTACAATTTAGCCCCAATACTTTCAGATATTTACAATTTAGTCCCTGAACTTTTTGTAAATTGCAATTTAGTCCCTGAACTTTTCCGTAATTGCACTTTGGCCCCTGAACCTTTGGAAATTGCACTTTGGCCCCTGTAATTTCTGGAATTTGCAATTTGGTCCCTGTGTCGGATTTTGACAAACGAAGTGTCATTTCCACCATTGTCGACCATTCCGGACGCAACGGTGAGGTCCGTTTTTTGAAATTCTGCTTAGAATTTTTATGATGGAGGGGAGCAACGGAAAAATGATTTTGTTAACCAGTACAAACTATTTCACATGGAGAGAAGAGAATGAAAGACCTTATGTATGTGAAGGACTATGATGGATCGGTATTTCTGGAGGAGAAACCAGAAGGAATGATCGATGGAAAGTGGGCTAATCTTCACCAGAAAACATGCAGTACTATTCGTCAGTGGATCGACGATAGTATCGTCAACCATGTCAGTGAAGAAACAAATGCACGTGTTTTATGGAGAAAGCTGGAGGAGCTTTTTCGAGCAAAGACTGGCAACAACAAGCTGTACTACATCAAGAAGATGATGGGTTTGAAATACCAGGAGGGTACAGCTGTGGCGGACCATATCAACGATTTCCTCGGAACCATGAAGGAATTGTCTGGATTGGGCATAGACTTCGGAGATGAGGTAAATGGTTTAATACTCCTTAATACGTTACCAGAATCTTGGGAAATGTTCAGATCTACGGTGATCAATTCAGCCGCAGATGGGAAAGTCACTATGGAGATGGCAAAGACCAGGATCTTCGAGGAAGAAAAGAGGACGAGAATGCAGGAGTCAGCATCAGCCTCAACCTCAGAAGCTCTAGTGACAGAAAAGAACACCAGAAGGGGGATGAGTAAAAGCCGAGGCCCAGGGAGATCAGACAAGAACCGAGGGAAATCAAGAACTAGGGATATTGAGTGCTATCACTGTAAGAAGAAAGGCCATATGAAGCGGGATTGCTACAAACTGAAGAACGAGCAGTCCAGGAGAGATGGTGACTCTAATCAAGAAAGAGTTGCTACAACCACCGAGAAAACCTCCAAAGACTTCTGCATAATGTATGAAGAAAATGTTGTGAATCTTGCCAGCCACGAGACCAGTTGGGTGATAGATAGTGGCGCATCCATACACGCCACATCTCGCAGAGACTTCTTTTCATCTTACACACCAGAGGACTACGGTGCTGTAAGGATGGGGAATGACGGACAGTCCAAAGCCGTCGGTATTAGAGACATATGCCTTGAAACAGAGAACGAGACAAGGCTAGTGTTGAAGGGAGTCAAGCACATCCCAGATATCCGGTTAAACCTGATCTCAACAGGCAAGCTGGATGATGAAGGTTTCTGTAGCACCTTTAGTGATGGATGCTGGAAGCTCACTAAAGGGTCAATGGTCGGGCACGAGGTAAGAAAGATTCAACTCTGTATTTGATGCATGCTAAGCTTTCAAATAGTAGCATAAATACAGTTAATAGTAATGAGGCAGCCGAGCTATGGCACAAAAAGCTTGGTCACATGAGCCAAACAGGGATGGAGATACTACGCAGGCGGAATGTTCTTCCGGAATTGAAGAACTCACACTTACGGAAGTGTGAACACTGCATGGCTGGAAAGCAGAACAGAGTATCCTTCCAGAGCTCCCCGCCTCAATGGAAACCGGAGGTACTAGATCTCATACATTCAGATGTATGTGGTCCGATGCAGATACGAACACTCGGAGGGTCACTGTATTTTGTGACATTTATTGATAATCATTCAAGGAAGATCTGGGCATACACCTTGAAGAGAAAAGATCAAGTGCTGGGAGTGTTCAAGGAGTTTCATGCTTTGGTGGAGAGAGAAACCGGCAAGAAACTGAAGTGCATCAGAACAGATAACGGTGGAGAATACAGAGGTCCGTTTGATCAGTACTGCAAGACGCAAGGAATCAGACATCAAACGACACCTCCGAAGACACCTCAGCTGAATGGCCTAGCTGAGAGGATGAACAGAACCTTGTGCGAGAGGATCAGAAGCTTGCTGTCACAAGCCAAGCTGCCGAAGACATTTTGGGGAGAGGCACTCATCACAGCAGTTCATGTTTTGAACATATCCCCAGCGGTCGCACTGAAAGGTAATGTTCCTAACCAAGCTTGGACAGGTAAAGAAGTGTCATACGAGCACTTACATGTCTTTGGGTGCAAAGCTTTTGTACACATCCCAAAGGACGAGAGATCCAAACTTGATGCGAAGACGCGACAGTGTGTCTTCATTGGCTATGGTCAGGATGATTTCGGCTACAAACTCCATGATCCTGTGGAGAAGAAGATCGTCAGGAGCCGAGATGTTGTCTTTGTTGAAGACCAGACCATAGAAGATATCAGAAAGGAGATGAAGACAATGCCCCAACAATACAGAAATGTGAATCCAGAACCTCATACACCGGTGCCAGTACGAGTTGATGATGAGGTTCCCAGACAGGAGGGTACAGGTGATGAAGCTCCCAGAGATGATGATCATGATCAACCACCAGTACCAGA
Source organism: Zanthoxylum bungeanum (assembly GCA_019454045.1). Taxonomy (NCBI): domain Eukaryota; kingdom Viridiplantae; phylum Streptophyta; class Magnoliopsida; order Sapindales; family Rutaceae; genus Zanthoxylum; species Zanthoxylum bungeanum. Next base: position 39,248 of record SKCR01031887.1, read on the forward strand.
AGTTCCACCAACAGTTCCACAGAGAAGGTCTGACAGAGAGAGGCGACCTTCAACCAAATACTCTGCATATGAGTATGTGCTGCTTACTGACGGGGGAGAACCCGAGAGCTACCAGGAGGCTGTGGAAACAGAAGACAGAGAAAAGTGGGAGGAAGCCATGCAAGATGAGATGAAATCTTTGCATGACAATCACACTTTTGAGTTGGTGAAATTGCCAAGAGGCAAACGGGCTTTGAAGAACAAATGGGTGTACAGGGTGAAGCAACAGGAGCACACTTCACACCCCGGTACAAAGCCAGATTAGTTGTCAAGGGATTCAATAAGAGAAAAGGCATTGACTTCGATGAAATCTTCTCTCCAGTTGTGAAGATGTCATCCATCAGAGTGGTACTCAGCTTAGCAGCAAGCCTCGACCTGGAAGTTGAGCAGATGGATGTCAAGACCGCATTTCTTCATGGAGATCTGGAAGAAGAAATTTACATGGAGCAACCAGAAGGCTTCAGAGTCAGCGGGAAAGAGGACTATGTGTGCAGACTCAGGAAAAGCCTCTACGGTTTGAAACAGGCACCGAGACAGTGGTACGTGAAGTTTGAGTCAGTTATGAGGGAGCAGGGATACAAGAAGACTACTTCAGACCATTGTGTTTTCGTTCAGAAATTTTCTGACGATGACTTTATCATCTTACTGTTATATGTAGATGATATGTTGATAGTTGGCAGGAATCAATTGAGGATTGATAATTTGAAGCAGCAACTGAGTAAGTCTTTTGAGATGAAAGACTTGGGGCCAGCTAAACAGATTCTTGGCATCAGGATCGGTCGTGATCGGAAAGCCAGGAGGTTATACTTGTCACAGGAGGAGTACATTGAGAAGGTACTTCAGAGATTCCAGATGGACAAGGCTAAAGCGGTTAGCACTCCTCTTGCTACCCACTTTAGATTGAGTACGAGACAGAGTCCCTCTACTGAGACAGGAAATGAGGAAATGAAACAGGTTCCATACACCTCAGCAGTGGGAAGTCTTATGTATGCCATGGTGTGCACGAGGCCAGACTTAGCACACGCAGTTGGATTGGTCAGCCGGTTTATGTCAAACCCAGGACGGGAACACTGGAATGCGATCAAATGGATCATGCGGTATCTTCGAGGCACTTCCAAGATGAGGTTATGTTTTGGAAGCAGCGACAAGCCAGTGTTGATGGGCTACACCGATTCAGATATGGCAGGAGATGTGGATACCCGTAAGTCTACTTCGGGGTATTTGATTACTCTCTCAGGAGGAGCCGTGGCATGGCAGTCTAGGTTGCAGAGATGTGTTGCACTTTCTACAACAGAGGCGGAATTCATTGCAGCGACGGAAGCTTGCAAGGAATTGCTGTGGATGAAGACATTCGTCCAGGAATTGGGTTTCAAGCAGGAGAAGTACATTTTGTACTGCGATAGCCAGAGTGCTATCTATCTCGGTAAAAATTCCACCTTTCATTCGAGGTCAAAACATATCGATGTGAGGTATCACTGGATACGGGACGTCCTGAGCTCAAGGCTATTAGAACTCAGGAAAATTCACACCGACGAAAACAGTGCCGATATGTTCACGAAGGTTTTACCGAAGGAGAAGCTTGAAATCTGTCGTGCCATAGCCGGGATGACAAAACTCTCCACATAGTCAGAGTGGGGAGATTCAGAGAACTACGATTGGCTTGATCCCAACTCAGGGTACGTAGGCAGTCATACAGATGCAGCCAGGGGAGGATCCTTTGGAGGATCTGGTTCTGGATGATTGATGGTCGGCTCAGATTTTTGGGAAAATCTTCACCGAGGGGGAGATTTGTTGTGACCAGCTGCAATGAATAAAACAAATTGAAGACAGCAACTTTGGCGCCGAAAGCATGCACAGCAAGCATGCACCAAAGTTGCCAGCTGTGTGTGTGCAAACACACGTTTTGCCAAAGACGTGTGCACTGTTGCACACGTCTTTGGGGCTATAAAAAGAGCCCAAAACCATTGTTAGAATCATCCCTGAAATCCCTAAATGTGTGAAAGTGTAGTGAGAGTGATTAGTGAGAGTTTTTTTTTGTAAAGCTTGTATTGGAAGCTTTGTAATTCTTTTGTGGTATATAAAAGAAGAGTTTTCTCTCAAATTATCCTATATTATTGTGTGTTTATTCACAACATGAAAACCATTCAAAAAAAAAAAAAACTTATTTTTAGTTCCTCTTTGTATATTTTAATAGCATAACAGTAGTCAATGCTTTTATTCTTATTAAATTTATGATTATTAACTTTTAATCAATATCTGGCCGGATGTGTTTCACAATTTAATAGCATAACAGTAGTCAAAGCATTGACTTAATCACCCTTTAGTCAATGCTTTTAATTGCATTACTCGTCATTGTAAGAAGAAGAAGAAGAAGAAGAATATGATGAATGATATGCTAGCACCAGGGATGAATGTGGCGAATAATATGCCAGCCCGCCATATGTTTGATCCCAAATGTTGTGAGAAAATTGATGGCTGATGCCATCATTTTACATGACTGGCCTTTTTCTAGCCAGTGTCTGTGCGGATAATTATAAATGAAATTTTGAAAGTCCGTGCTGTTGACGATGACATTATTGAAGAACCTTTCAGTGTAGAGTTGCGATTACAACTGATGTGTGGATTTGTGATAACCAGTATAACAAATTTACGGCATTTACTAGACGACTCTTTGGATTTTGCAAAGCCGAATGCTTAGGTACAATGTTTATAATTTTCAATGAACTAGTTTCCATTCAGTATGTCACAAGTTGATGTATTCCATAATCTTTTGTCACATTTTTAGATAATGCTGTTATTCAATTTGATTCTAATTTATTGTCTTAATACTGCATGCTAGGTTTATGTACATGGAATTCCCTGAATGTGAGGAGACATGCATTGATAAGTTGACGAAATGCTTTAGTTCTTGGAATGTTGATGGTAAGTTGTCTACTTTGACTATAGAGATACTTGTATCACTGATGATGCGATGATCAAAGCTCTTCTAGATAAGCTTTCTCGCACTTCACCTGTGTTGGGTGGAAAATGTATGCATTGCTTTACACATATGGGAAATTTGATGGTGAAATATTGCTTGGAGAAAGCATTGAGAAGATTCGTGATTGCGTTGATTATTGGACATCAACAAAACAAAGAAAGACTAAATTTGAGGAAGCTGCTCGTCAATTTGACATTTTATGTAGTTAAAAGATTACCCGCGATTTCCAAATTTACTAGAATTCTACATATTCGATGGTTACTGCTGCTTTAGCGCGTAAGAGTGTCTTCTCTCACTTGGAACAATGTGAATCAGAATATAAATCTTATATCAAGATACCTTATGAAAGAGATTGGGAGTTGGTGGAAGAAATGTGTGACCATTTTTAAATCGTTTGTCGAAGCTACTGAGATGTTTTATAGAACCAAGTATGCAACAACCAACCATTTTTGTCCAACACTTTGTGGTGCATCAGATTGTCAATGTCTAAGTGGGTAACATCTAGATCTTGGCATGATGAGATCCAGAAGATAGCAGCAAATATGAAAACAGAGTTTGAGAAGTATTGGAATGAGACTTGTGAAGTAATGGTTGTAGCTACTATTTTGGACCCAAGATTTAAAATGAATATATTTTTCCTGAAATTCATGGAGACGATTCTTCACTTGAAATTGAGAGAGTTCGTGGAATTTGTTATGAGTGGATGAAAGAGTACCAATTGAAATCTAGATCTTGTGAAGAAACTCACGATGGCAATGACTCGTATACGTTTCCCCGGTCAGGGGTTGTTCATTCTGGAAAGGAGGTAGACCCTTTATTAAATTTTGATTTGTTTGTGTCTAGTACAGTGACTGCCACCTCTGACACTATTGAGGATCTTAAGTCAGAGCTAGATAACTACTTGAAGGTTAAACTCTTACCCAAGTCTCATGACTTCAATATTTTGACTTGGAGGAAGATAAATGGGATTAGGTATCCTTTATTATGTGATATTGCTAGAGAGATTTTGGCCATTCCTGCTTCCGCAATAGCTTCTGAGTTTGCTTTCTATGTTGATGGTAAATTTTTGGATAAAAGTCGTTGTGCGCTACCAAAGACATATGAGGCCATAAGGTGTGCTCAAGATTGGCTATGGGCTGACAATGAAGGTATATGAGCACAACCATTCTATTTGATACCTTTGGCTATATGTTCATTATTCACTTTTTTCCTTTCTGTTCCTCAGATTCATGCTCAACAAGATATTCTGGAGGTTTGCTTACCTAGTAAAAATGATGAAGATGAAGATGAAGATGGTGATGGTGATGGTGATGGTGATGATGATGATGATGATGAAGGAGAAGAAGAAGAACCAAAAGTAAAAGGCAGAAAATTATGATATTAAATGGTATTTATTAGTATTGCTCATAAAAAGGGCTGATTCTGAATCAATGAAGATCAAAATGAATTTACATTTTCCTTTCCAATATTGCAGGAAACGTGATGCACAGATTCTTAAGAAGGGATTCCATTGCCATTTGTGATGACGAAAACAAGGAAAACTGCTATTTATTTTGTATTCCTTTATGTATCAAGTATTTGGACTATTTTCATGTTCATATTAGAATGATTTCATGACAACAGTATTTAGCAGATTTTATCTGTAGATTTTGTCAACATGACTGTTGTGATCATGTTATGACTAATGAAATTCATTTTAGGAGAAAATGCCATTGCTGATTTTGCTGGGAATGAGGATGAGCAAATATATATTCATCACATAAGTGTTTGGCTTGCAGATAAATATGTAACTAATATGACCAGACGAGACAGAGTGTGGGCAGAGAATCGATTTCTTTTGTGGTGCCATCTGGGCTCAGCAGAAATAGATCATAGAACAGTTAGAAGAATTGTTGGGATTATTGACAACTGGATGATATCTGAAAGACAAACTCTCTTCACTCTTTTTCTTCTATATTCATACTAAAATGTAATGAAAAATCTTGAAAGAAACTGCTGTTAGCTCCAGCCCTGTACAACTGCAACTCTGTTGATTCAGATAACATAAACTCCATGTAGCAGGCCAAAACAAAAAGAACCTCACCCTCTTCAACTATCTGTTCTTTGGAAAAGCCTGCAGAGAGTGTACCACTTCCGGCAATGAAGAGTATAAGAGATGGTCCTGACACCGAGGGAAAGACCACTGATGCAGCCCGAGGAAGAATGCAGCGGTCCACTTCAAATTCTTTGAAACGTGGTAGATACCTTGTTGTGTATGGATTCAAGGAGATTCCCTTCAAGAAATTATTCTTCAATTTCTACTTCTTATGGACACCAATTAAACCATGTTCTTATCAAAAGGGTTTTCAATGGTTTGGATATGTCAAATTCAGTATACATATAAATCATAAACAAGGGACGTGAAAATAAGAAGCAATGCATATAATCATAAAATCAGAAGGCTATCAACAGCAACTGCAGATCCAAACCAGACTATCTAACCAAGCACTTGGCTTAAATATGTCCAGACATGCAAATGACTGTCTAACCAAGCATATAGCTTAAATATGTCGTCCATAAAAGTAAATGTTTTCTTCTTTCAATTTTTATCAACGGCCAGGGTCATGCATATGCTCCTCCCTCTGACCAACTGGACTAAAACATTCAGGGGAAGTTTTGCACAATGGGTTCGTTACCTGTCTTGACGGGCAAGCATTGGAAGAAGCATTTGGATATCCCGGTGTTTAGATGTAAGGCTAGCGCGGACAACATTGTCGGAAGTTGCCATACAATTTATGCTGTGATTCTCTGATCATTTTAGAGTGTATTTGAGGAAAATCGAAACCTTCTATTACTTACAAGAATAGAATTACAAGTGTTTAAACTTATACAAAAAAACCTCACTACACTCTCTCTATTATAATTTGGGGATGAAGAGAGCTTACAACAAGCTCTGTATTTATAGCCAATGTTTGGCTCAAAAATTCAACACTCCTACAGTACCCACCAAAAGTTGATTTGGAAGCTTGCTCAAGTTTTCCCACAACTTTGATCTTTCACCAAAAGTTGCATGGCATCTTCCTCATTAGTCTTCAAATTGTGGTTAGCATGTCTTATGCATGTCCCGTGCATGTAGGTGGCAGCTGGATCTTACACTTTATGCATTCACCACAGATATATGCATGAGGTTCATTAGCTCCAATACACAATGCCTCGCCACGATTCAGCTTAACATAGTTGAGTAAAAACGCTGCTAGGACACCAACATTTCCACTAGACCAGGAGTTGCATACTTTACTTTCTCTTCACTTCTGTCTGCTTAAAGATCTCTAACATATGAATCTAGACCTTTACAACTTCATATCTAGCATCTGCGTCCATCATTATGCATTGAGCTTATTTCACATGTATAGAACCGATACTACACACTGACTATATGTGCTAGAATGCTCATGAACCAAGTAATTGTGCTCCCAAACATTCTCAGAAATTCATATAGCATAAATGTAATTTGAATTTTCATTTTTCTCCAAATTCAGAAGCCATTTCTGTCGATATATGATCTCACAAATTTCCTCTTTACTTGACAATAGAATTTGACTGAAGATGGATGATGAGCGGTCAATATGTCTATATTTATTGTCTTTTTATCTTCTATTTTGTGTTAGCTCGAGTTGTATAAACGTTTTGATACGCTTTGGGTATGTTTTGTAGCTCAAAGTCATATTATGACTCAAACGGACTTAACGAGCGATAAATCGGCAAATTCGGAGCAAAATCGGGCCATATTCCATAGTTCAGCATGGGCATCTCGACTCAGACTTAGGCATCACGACACTCTGTAGTGTAATTTTGAGGCAGAACCTAAAACTTGTTGCACATCGCGACACCGGTCTATGAGCGTCTGACACCCGATTAAAGCAAGCTAGCATCGCGACTCCGAGACTTGCGCGTCGCGACACAGACGTGTTTCCTAGTATGTGAAGAACTATGGTTTCTTAAAAATGAAAGCTCTCAAGACCTCCTTAATAAACATAAGTTCATCCCAAAACCTAAGAGGAAGACTCATAACATATTTTTGGAGCCTCAAAGATATAGAAGAATACCTAGAGCAAGACAAGAACGAGTGTTTCAACCAGTGTCGAAGATTGAAGCTGACGTCTGCAACGAGAGTTCTTTCTGTCTCTTCTTCTCTAGTTTTATCTTTATGAGTTCATGTCTTGTACTAATGATTAGTTTGCATTTATTGAATATTATATTTAACTAAATTATTAGTTTAGGGGTGTAATGGAACTTAACCACTTATTTAATTAATTGGCATCTTTGTATTCTTTTGGGTTTGTTATGTAGTTGTTTATTATTCTCTATATTTAAATGCATGTTCTATTGCTTGATCACCAATAGAATATTCATGGTAAATCCTTAGGAACTCGACAGAGGAAATTTGGGTTAGTCGTGGGAATAATAGCGCGTGATCTAATTCTTTTGAATAGATTTCCGTGCAAGATAGACATATACATGTAGAGTATATGTAGCCAATATTAGAACTTGATCTTCATGGATTTGGTTTAAGTTAGTTAACATAGATATATAATTAATTGACTTAATCATAATATTTCTACCTGACCATCGAAAGAAGCTTGTAGATAATTTAGCGTTCTAGGTTAATAATTCATAACACAACCCAATTGAATGAAAGTGCATGAATCCATTGTTTTGTGTGCTTATGTAAAGTTACAACCCTATATTCTTCTATCATATAAGATTTTCCCAAAAGTTGTTATTTCCCGTTTACTTATTTTTCAGTTAATTAAATTAATCAAATCTCTTTCTCAACTATTTGTTTAACTAGGTTTAGTTTTAGTGTTAATAGGAAAAAAAATAAGTTCATATGTGTACGATATCCGATTTTTAATCATTATATTACTTGAGCGATACGGGCACTTACGTGCGGTAGTAAAGTGAATTCTATAACTGTTTTAGCTTCCTGACTCCTGCTCAATTCATTAACTGGCAGAAACTGCTCTGCATCTGCACCCCAAAATAATTGTACAATCTCAATAGGGTTATTTATGTTTTACTACTAAAGTTATGATCAAATAACAATTGGGTACTATGAATATTAACATATTACATTTTACTACTAAACTTATAAAAATTTAACATTTTACTACTTTTCCATCCAAACCGTTAGTTGACCGTCAGTTGACCTTTAAAAAGACTATTTTATCCTCAAAATAAAATAAAAGTGAAAATTATAATTATACCCTTTAAAAAACATATCTAAATCTTATATATAACAATAAAAGAAATACAATCAACAATCACATTTATAAAAATACTCCAATCTCTAAATTATCCATATAACCCAATAAAATAAAGAATTTAATTTACCAAATAATTTAATAATTAAAATTCTCATAATAACCAAAATACTTTAAAGTATAACAATAAAAGAGATATACTCAAAAATCATTATTTCCAATATTCAGCCGTACGATTACCACCATTGATTAGAATATTTATAATTTATAATAATGTGTGTGTTAATACTCTTTTATCCTTAGGATGTCAATATGATGTCATGGTCAACTAACGGTCAACTAACGGTTTGGATGAAAAAGTAGTAAAATGTTAAATTTTTATAAGTTTAGTAGTAAAATGTAATATGTTAATATTCATAGTACCCAATTGTTATTTGATCATAACTTTAGTAGTGAAACATAAATAACCCATCTCAATAATAGTGCATAAAACAAACCTAAGCTCCTTCATAACAACATATTATATATTATTTCTAAATGTAAAAATGGCATTAGGCATGAAGGATACAAAGCCTGGCCCTGTTTTCATCGAAGATCTAAATTAGCAATTAATAGAATTCATTTCTTTAAGAGATACTCTAGAAATCAAATGCTGCAAATCTCCTTACACACCTAGACAATCTGAAAGAACATTCAACATAATGTCAAATAAAGAATTGAGACTGAGTGTTACCTTGAGACTAATAAAGCCACACAAAGCCTGAAAATGCCAATGCCATTTCAGGCTTGTGATTTTCATCCGACTTGATGAAGTGCCCTTGCCAATTCCTTATCCGGATGCGCCTGTATGACAATGCCTTTCCACACAGAAAGCACCTGTAACCCGCAACCTAAACAAACCAAATCATCAAAATCAAACACATGCAAAACAAAAACAAAATCAACTTTCTATTAAAAACTCAAATACTCACGCACTAACACCCCAACACATCAGGGTTCTTTGAGATCAATTCCTTGAGACATGAATCTCCATGATCCAAAAAGGAGGCCCCGGATTCATTAGTCCCGATCCAGTGAAATTGCCTATAAGCACACATAACAAACACAACTCTATACCTAATAAAGTGGTGGATTGGGTGATGGCCTAATATTGCGGAATTAAAAATCTTTTCGATTTTACACTACTAAATTAGTAGTTTTACCAATTAAACGTAGGCCAATTTTCTCAATCACAATATATCGCATAAATACAAGTTTCTAATTAATATGCAAATACAAAAATAAACTTGTGATAATTAAAAGTTAATGGATAGAGAAATTGACACTGATGATTTATAGTGGTTCGTCCAACTCTTTGTTCACGTCTACTCACCCAAGTCACGCTTGAAGATTTCTACCAAGTTGAATCCATAAATTACACAGAGTTTTCCATGACTCACTCGCAACCAAGAGTTTTGTCCCCTAGGTCTACTCCAAACCTTTAACACAAGAGTTTTATCCCTAGGTTCACTCTTAAACATTTACAATGAGTTTTGTTCCTAGGCCCACTCACAAACCTTTTACAACAACCACTATTTTGAGTATGCCCACTCATAAAGAGATTTCCCAAACACAACTGTATAAGATAGGAAGATTTAAAATACAACTTGGACACTCACAAAAGATGAGAATATTTAATGATGTGAGTTGTTAATCTAAGAAATCTAAGCTCTCTAAATGTTATGAAGGTGTATGTAGTGAGCTTGAGTATTGATTATGAGAGTGTATATGATGATGAAAGTTTTGCAAAACTCCATGTTTTTGCCTTAGAGAAAATTATATGGAGGTTGAAGAAGATGGGCAAAATGGTTTTGGGACTCAATTTATAGAGAAGGTGTAAGACAACCCTTACTCTTTGTCTGAGATCGGTATGTCGGTCTCAGAGGCCGGTATGTCAATCTGCCAAAGCATAATGGCTATATTACCGTTGAATATTAAAGCGCAATACCAGATTATTGACCGATATGGAGGCCGATATGCCGGTTAGCTCACTGGTATGGGGACCGGTATGGACCGTCTCGGTTCCACTAGCTGTGCAAACTCAAACTAATTGGTATGAAGTAGTCCGGTTTGAGAGAGCATGCAAATCTCCCCAAGGCAGAGCAGTGTCATCGGTATGCCGGTGTGGGAGACTGATATACTACAGGATTCGAAAGTTGAAAATATTTTGCACATGACCTTAATGCATCTAAATGAATGTGCATATGTCATATGAGCTTAGAAACTTAAATTATCAACTCACTTATAAAGAGAGCTCTAAGCTAATATCACATAAAAAAAAAAAATTCTTTAATAAGCATTAATCTTCACATCTATTGTTCTTCATCACCAATTGCTTCGATATCTTTTTGTAATGTCCGCTAACACGCGTCAAAGTCTCCTAGTGTGTTGTATCATCAAAATTCATCTCGAGTGATATGACACTAAGATGAACTCTGTATAAGACTCATTTGGGTCAATGTGGGATCCTGAATTAAGACAAAACAGACGATAGACGTGAGACTTGTTTCCAACAATGCTCCAATAGTAATTCTTGACAGCACATTGCAATCTCAATGGCTTGTTGTTGATCATTCTCTCTCTCTTTTTGATCTCCATGTTATTGATTTCTGCCATGTCTGCATAGTTGATAAATGACAAAAGGGAAACGAAAGATTTTGTAATGTGTTCTGGGTTTGTTTGTTAATTACGTGGAGAAGAAGTTGATAAAAATATTCAAAAGACGTTTTGAAAAGATGAGCTGTGAATCTGTTTTTTTCTGGTTAAGTACAAGTGTTTAATGCACATGTACCTTGGATTTGAAGTAAAGGGATCTCACTTTTTCTTTTTATCATTTGTTTTCCCTTTTTTGTTTACTTTCAATTTTTCAAATCTTGTATGGTACCAAATACCAAATCTCTCTTTTTGTGTTTGATTGGTTGCTTAGGTAGTTTTTTTTTTTTAAAAAAAAAAAAAAAAAAATTAAAATGTTAGTATTTCTGAAGTTATTTGTAGTTGTGGGTATTAACTAATAAATATGGTAAAATTACATGAAATTTATAAATTAGTTATGATTCATTTGGCACAAAATAAGGAATATTTAGGAGTAAATTCTTGAGAGATCCACTCTCTTATCAATCTATTTTTAATCTTAGATCTTTTGACTCAATTATATCCCAATATTTTAGTAATTTTTTGTTTTACTTTCAGTTAGTCAAAATTGTTAAAGGAAAAAAAATCTTTTAAGGAGGATTAGATTGAAATTCATTCTTCAAATTAACTACTTCCTGAACCGATATTTTACATGAATAAGTATTGAGCTTGTATCATATTCATATTGATTTTGATATTACCCAACGACATAGTCAAATTGGTTGTCCCAATGGACGTGGTTGAGTGATATAGGACTCGGGATCTCACATTAAGGTTCTGGGTTCGAATCCAGAGAATGTATTTTTTGTAAGAACCTGACACAGTCGGGGGTTTTACCTAACCGCTTAAACCCGTAACGTAAGAGGTGATTTGAAGGTGTAATTTTCAACGATTTCGAAAAAAATAATCAAACTGATTTTTAAATATATTAATAAAACTTATCACTCGAATTAGAGTTTTAGAAAAATTAAGAGATTAAAAATATAACTTTTTATCTTAAAAATATTTATTTTAAAAAAACATATTGATTTTGATGGGCATGAGCTTGAAATCTTGAGCTCATTGGGGTCACATGGGTTGCCTTTTGGAAAGATACCCATAAACAATATTTAAGAATCTTATAAAAAGAAGGGAAGAAAGAAAAAGAAAAATAGATTGGTTGAAAAGCAAAGATGCCCATGCAGCTTAGGTGAGTCGAGCCAAATTTGAGCTGTCAAGTGTCAACTATGTCTGATTACGATATGCCACCTCTGTTTCATTCAAATCGACCATGATTGCTTTCAAAGTGAAAATAGATTATTACCACTTTACAAATTATTTGTGCAATTAATCTCACAAATAATAAAATTCAACAAAACATATAAATAGGTAAAAAGTTTTTTTTTTTTTTTTTTTTTGATAAAGAAAAGATTGATATCTTGTTTTAGGATTTTCTGCACTATAAATAATATTCCGTTATAAGGAAAATAAACTGACAGTGATTACTTTTCATTCACGTTTCCCATTAACTGGTTCACTCCATAAAATCTCGAAACTTCTCTATGTCCAGCTTAAAAAAATGAAAAGTAATTAATTGGCTGTCTCATTCATTGTTCAACAGATTTGTGTCATTAAGGAACTGATATCTCGGGCTCAATCTTCGCATGATCTTTGTTTTCCTTTGTTGGAACCAAGCCTAAGATGGAACTCCTATCGGGTAGCTCTGAATTTGGACTCCTAAGGTCTCGACTTCAGGTTCTTATGATAATTTTTGCCCTCAGACTCAGATGGTAGGTTCTTCCCTCAAACTTTGATGGTAAGTTCTGTACTAGACTATGATGACATACTCTGTTGTCAGGCTCTGATAAGGGATCTAGATCCCATTTGAATGTGTTTGACCACATGTCGTGTGCCTAATTTTTTCCCAAATATAAATTGATGAAAATTAACGATTCATTTATTAGATAGATTTCGAATGAATAACATGCATGTGCGTTAATTGATTATTATTAGATGAAGAATGTCCTAGCCACGTGGCGGTGATCAGATATAGCCACATGTATGCTGTGTTGGGGCAGTTGTGGAACCCTTAGGGTTGGATCGGTGCCTCGCGCAGCGGAAATGGGTCTAACCCATGGATATCAAGTATGAGTGTAATTTTAAATTATTTAATGAAATACTATATTCCATTATGAGTGTATAGGAAAAAATCGGGACTGAATCGAAATCCGGAAGCTCCAAAACGAGCAAAAATAAAAATCTCGCACGCGCAGCACGTACGCTCACGCTACAGTGCGCGCGCGCACTATAGCGCTGATAACTTTTTATTTTTATTTTTCATTAGTTTCAAAAGCTCAACTCTCTGGAAAATTTCCAGAGAGCTGATGCTATTAGGGTCTATTACCCTAATAGCTTCCGGTCTTCCCTAAACACTTCAAAAAAACCCAAAATTAATTTTTAATTTCAAAACCAACATTAACACATGTTATAGAATAAAAATAAAGTTTTTCAAAATATCAAATATTTTTTACAAAAACATAAATTTATTCTAAATACGCATTTGCGTAAATTTTGAATCCATTACACAAACCAAATTAGAATCCCAATAAGAAATGTCTCGTGAACAATTCTAGGTCACCAAAAGGTGGTCAAGTGATTCTAGAATGGCAACGATAGCTCTAAGATTTAATCTAGAGTTCCAAACTCTAATTAATTATCTCATGTCCAACATGAACATTTTGACCTAATTACAAGCATATTGTGTTTATACTTCCAAAGTATCCTAAAACAATTTATTAGCCTTATTTCAACATTAAGCTATATGATCATGCATCTAATACATAAATAAACATAGCTTAGGAGAAGATCAAACATTACCTAGTACGCTTGATGCAAGATCCAATCTACTTCTCATTTTTTGAAATCGTCGGAGAACCTCAAATGTGTGCAAACTCGACTTCAAGATCCAATCTCGATTTCCAACGCAAGCAAACTTCACTTCAAGATCTAATCTTGATTTCTCCCTAATGAAATGTTTTAGAGACCTCACAAGCTTCTCTAAACACTTATCTAACTTAGGCTAATTTCTCTAAGAATTTGCTTGTATTTTTTACCTTCATAAAGCTTGCTATTTATAGCAAAACTTAGGTAATTTTTAATTTATAAAAGTTGTAATCAACTTTTAAATGGGCTTAATCTAATTTGTCCAAATATGTATAATTATGTGTGACTAATCTCCATTGTCTCCCACTTTAATTTAATCCAATTAAATCAAGCCAATGATTAGGAAATGAATTAGTTCATTGTTTGCCATTTTGATTTAATCCAATTAAATCAAGCCAAAACCACCTATTATTACATACTTACAATTACCATAATATCCTCAAATGATAGAGATAATTATGATTTTACAATTAAGCCCTTGTGTAATTATTGAATTAATCCAATTAATCCAATTAGGTCAAAGTAAATAATCAATGTTATTCAATAACACTTGATTATCTTAGTTGATAATAATAATATCGAATATGATCTGTTATAAAAAATAATCGGCTACCCAAGTGCTCAATGAGTACACTTCATATTGAGACTCCCTAAGTTCAGACACGTTCATCATATAAGCCTAGCTAATATGTACGTAATTCGGCCACTTCTGAATTCGCGAAGAACACGAACGACCTTTCTGAACTATGCAAGTCGAGGTCATCACATATGTTTAACAATCCTTCTGTCGTAGGCTATCTGAGTTGTGCTTAGGAAACTTAGAATATACCCTCAAGTTTCCGAGACGCACATCTCATGTTGACACATCCACGATTCTTCATAACTGATGCGATCCACCCTAGGTGACCGGTTTTGGCCAAAGTCTTTAAGAATCGTGACTTTACTTACATGGATACGTAAACCCCTTATGGTACACATATGGGTCGACGGATCTTATCTTTCTTCACACTTGATTACCGAGTACATCGGTTCACACCCAACGAACATCTAAAGGCCAGACCATGAAAGGTTTCTGATATACATGACATCAAAGTGTGGAGGATCTCACACAAAATCAATACTATCCTATAGTCAAAGGATTATATATGCTACTCGACTCGAGGAGATTCCTATTGACGGTGGTGTGTACTTCACTTCAACGAATACCCACATGTCTATACGAGTTTCCAAAACTCATGGTACATCTTGTTAAACCATTGGAACTCTAATTTCAATATACGACATGTGCTAGTCTTCTAGGTTATAGGAATTCGACCGTTATTCCAAAATCAACGACCATAAATATTTATTTTAAGAATAGTTTACACCTAGTGTCAAAACTATTCTAAGGTCGATGTCATTCTTAGCATATCTATACATCAATCTAATACGCATAATGACAATACCATTAATAAGGTATGAAATGAAAAATGTAATTATTTTATTAATAAATAATAAAATATATAATTTGGATTGGCACTCCAAGCACCAATTCCATCACACCTAGTGTCAAAACTATTCTAAGGTCGATGTCATTCTTAACATATCTATACATCAATCTAATACACATAATGACAATACCATTAATAAGGTATGAAATGAAATGAAAAATGTAATTATTTTATTAATAAATAATAAAATATACAATTCGGATTGGCACTCCAAGCACCAACTTCATCAAACTTCCACTTGCTTAGTGCCAATCTGGATGGTACCGTAGTCTCATCTCCTCCACATGTTTATCGAATAACTTAGGAGGTAAGGCATTTGTAAGCGGGTCTACTATGTTGTCTTATCCTTGAACCTTCAAGACCACTATGTCTTTTCATTCAATAATCTCTCTAATTACGCGGTATTTCCTTTCCACGTGTTTAGACTTGGAATGCGCCCTCGACTCCTTAGCCTGCGCGATGGCTCCGTTATTATCACAGTACAATGGGATCAAATCCGTAATACTAGGCACAACGCCAAGTTCTGTGATAAAATTTCTAATCCAAACATATTCTTTAGCAGATTCTGAAGCTGCTATAATTTCCGCCTCAGTGGTGGAATCAGTTGTTGAGCCTTGCTTTGAACATCACCAACTAAAAGCACCACCGTTATGGGTAAATATGTATCCTAATGTAGATTTTCTATCATCCAAATCTCTCTGGAAGTTGGAGTCTGTATAACCCTTAACTTGTAGCTCATCTTCTCCTTATATTAGAAACTTATCATTGGTGCCTTTAAGATATTTTAGGATATGTTTCAAGGCTGTCCAATGATCATTACCTGGATAATATTGATATCGGCTGGTCATACTGACGCAGAAACTGATGTTAGGTCTAGTACATAACATAGCATACATTATGCTTCCAATACAAGAAACATATGGCAAGTTAGACATCCTAATGCTCTCTTCCTCAGTTTGAGGTGCCATTTTCTTCGAAAGATGTATGTCGTATCGAAAAAGTACATTTGCTGCCTTGCAGTTGGTAAAACTGTACATTTCTAACATATTCTCTATGTACGTCGATTGTGACAACCCTATAAGCTTCCTAACTCTATCTCGGTAGATCCTTATACCTAGTATATAGGTTTAACTCCTTCAGGAAGTTCACATAAGTCCCAGACTTGAATGACATGCATTGAATCCATTTCAGATTTCATGGCTTTCTGTCATTTTCTCGAATCGATATCCAATATCGCTTCCTTATACATAGTCAGATCTGTTTCCTCCAAGAGGAGAACATCAAGGCTCACATCAGATGTTAAAAATAGTCTCTCAGGAGGCCTTGATATTCT
Source organism: Zanthoxylum bungeanum (assembly GCA_019454045.1). Lineage (NCBI taxonomy): Eukaryota > Viridiplantae > Streptophyta > Magnoliopsida > Sapindales > Rutaceae > Zanthoxylum > Zanthoxylum bungeanum. Next base: position 55,925 of record SKCR01031887.1, read on the forward strand.
ATTCGACTTACGTAGAACATGTGTTGTAAATCTTTCACCTAGTTGGATCTCTGGTTCCATCTCGGGTTCCTTAATGTTGGGATCAAACTCATCAAGTTTAATCTCTCTACAATTCCCACTTTCTCTCAAAAATTGCTTTTCAAGAAAAGTTGCAAAGCGAACAAAAATTACATTTCGTTGCTCGAAATCATAGAATTGATATCCCATGGAGTTATCAGGATATCCAACGAACCTACATTTATACCCTCTAGGTGCTAGTTTATCCCGCTGCGTAATTCTAACGTATGCAGGACAACCCAAATCTTTAAATATCTAAGACTTGGATTTCTACCGAACCATATCTGATAAGGGGTCGTAGAAACAATTTTCGATGAAACCCTAATAAGTATGTAGGCAACAGTTTGTAAAGCCTAACCCCAAAGGTAATAAGGAAGATCTGTATAGCTCATCATCGTTCGCACCATATCCAATAAAGTATGATTTCTACGCTCAGACACTCCATTGTGTTGAGGTGTTTCTGGTGGGCTATATTGGGCGAGAATTCCATTCTCCCTTAAATAATTTCTGAATTCTTCACTCATATATTCACCGTCTCGATCTAATCTAAGACATTTGATGAATTTACTGGTTTATTTTTCTACTTCATTTCGGAATATTTTGAACTTGTCAAATATTTCCAACTTATGTTTCATCAGATAAACATATCCATATCTATACTTGTCATCTGTGAAAGTCAAAAAGTATGTGGAACCATCATGAACGACATAATTTAATGGACCATACACATCGCTGTGTATTAGCTACAGTAAATCTCCAGCACGGTGTCCAACACCTTGAAATGGGGCCTTTGTCATATTTCCTTGGATACATGACTCACAAATGAGATAAGGATCTAAGGTAGGATTTTCAATCAAACCATCCTTTACTAATTTGGATAGACGTCTAACACCTATGTGGCCCAATCTCATATGCCATAATTCAGTATTATTTAGTTTAGACTTCATACTTGTATTTTTCTCTATATTAAAGACATCTCTATATGTTTCCAAAACATAATGACCGTTTGATAAAAAATATTCACATTTCAATAAATTGTCTTTATCATACAAACATAAAGTTTCATCCTTAATGTTTATTTTATATTTCTCTTTATCTAATATTGGTAGTGATATTATTTCTCTGATAATTGAGGGAACATAATAACGGTCATGCAAATCTAATTTACATCCATTTGAGAGATCTATAACAACAGTTCATATGGCATTGACATCCAATGTCTCGCCATTGCCAACTCTAAGCTGGATCTCCCCTTTATTCAACCTTTTTTTAACCCTCATTTCCTGCAGGGAATTACAAATATGAGTAGGACTGCCAGTGTCAAACACCCATCCACTATTTGCATCTAAGGTTAATGAGATGTCAATAATTGGAAAAATACAAAGCGTACTTGAGGGTCATATTTTTCCTTTAAGCTTTGGACAGTCATTCTTCCAGTGTCCAGACTTCTTGTATTGTAGACATTGATCACGAGCTACTTTCGATTTTGCGCCTTTGTGCTTTTTGGAGTTTTTCTTTGATATATTCTTCTTCCCCATCTTTATTTTCTTTGATTTCCCAGAAGTCTTTAAAGAGCCAGCTCTACCATGGAGATACAGTGTGAGGTTGCCTTTCTTCAAATCTTGCTCCGCCATGCGTAGCATATTATGAAGTTATTCGTATGTGGCTTGCATCAAATGCATATGGAAATTCAATACAAAGCCAGCATAAGAACCAGGCAAAGAAGACAAAATCAAATTACGACCCAGCCGTTCATCAAACATAAGGCCCTGTCGTTCCAGATATCGAATTTGGTCGATCATGTTCAAAACATGAGTGTTGACAGCTCCTCCCTCATTGAGTTCAGTACGAAACAATTTCTTCAAACTTCGATAAAGTTCCATCTCTTGATTTACCTGGAATAACTCATTGAGTGTTCGCATGATGCTCCAAGCATCCGGTACTTCAATGTATTGTCTCAGCAAATCTGGAACCATAGATCCTAAGATGTAGGATTTCACCTTCAGGTTATCATCCTTCCATCTATCAAAAGTTTCTCGCTCTTTTGGAGTTGAGTCAGGATCGATATCAACATGCAGTGGATTGATCGTGACATAAGTCAACTTTTCATACTCCAAGACAAGGCGTATATTCATTTCCCATTCGAAATAGTTCTCGACACCTTTTAGCTTATAGGAATCCAAAGGTTTCATCAATGGATTAGTGGCGGCCATCTACAAAATAATATTTTTGAGTAGTAGCAGAAGAATTTTCATTTCAAAAGTGATAACACTAATTGATTATGGAATTTTAAATCTATTAGTGCCCTCCCACTACCTTACATAATTCTGTAATCTTCTTTAACGGAAAAATAGAAATTTGACTATCAAAATTTCATAGCGGGAAGTGGATCCCATGACATTTACTCCAGCCCCACACTAATGACGATATTGGCCTTTATAAACTCATCAGGTAGACCTCCAAGGTCAAGCACTTCATGTGCTCATAGTTTGGTCCTGAATCGTTTCTTATCCTCACACTAATGACGATATTGGATTAAAACGTAATCTAGGTGTATACTTGTCAATGTGCACTAATGAGCTTCGTATGTACACCCTTACACTAATGACGATATTGGGTGACTACGTTAACTCATCATGCTACATCTAATGTTTTACCAGAGCGACCTAAGTTCCGAGCACTTATACCCTTACACTAATGATGATATTGGATATAAGTAGTAAGAACTCATTCATCTCCGTATTGACAAGACAGACCATCCAATAATGCTCCAACATTATTAATATTATTACTTAAATAAATTAATCACCAATTCATGGGAGATTTATGACAATCAAGTCATTAACTTAATTAGGTCAAAGTTTTAATTTAAAACATGCAATACATATCCAATATGTCTTATGAAAAATTAAATTGAAATTACTATGGCATAGATTCAAAAACATGTGTTGTGTGGTTAAGACTTTGCTCTGATACCATTCTGTTGGGGCAGTTGTGGAATCCTTAGGGTCGGATCGGAGCCCCGCGCAGCGAAAATGGGTCTAACCCATGGATATCAAGTATGGGTGTAATTTTAAATTATTTAATGAAATAATTAAAAATTACATATCCAATATGTCTTATGCATAATTAAATTAAAATTACTATGGCATAGATTCAAAAACATGTGTTGTGTGGTTAAACCTTTGCTCTGTTGGGGCAGTTGTGGAACCCCTAGGGTCGGATCGGTGCCCCGCGCAACGAAATGGGTCTAACCAATGGATATCAAGTATGTGTGTAATTTTAAATTATTTAATGAAATACTTTATTCCATTACGAGTGTATAAGAAAAAACCGGGACTGAATCAAAGTTCAGAAGCTCAAGAACGAGCAAAAACAAAAATCACGCATGTGCAGCGCGTACTCGCGCGCTACAGTGCGCGCACTGTAGCGCTGATCACTATTTTTTTTTTCATTAGTTTCAAAAGCTCAACTCTCTGGAAAATTTCCAGAGAGCTGATGCTATTAGGGTCTATTACCCTAATAGCTTGTGGTCTTCCTTAAACACTTCAAAAACACCCAAAATTAATTTTTAATTTCAAAACCAACATTAACACATGTTATAGAATAAAAATCAAGTTTTTCAAAATATCAAATATTTTTTACAAAAACATAAATTTATTCTAAATACGCATTTGCGTAAATTTTGAATTCATTACACAAATCAAATTAGAATCCCAATAAGAAATGTCTCATGAACAATTCTAGGTCACCCAAAAGTAGTCAAGTGATTTTAGATTGGTAGCCATAACTCTAAGATTTAATCTAGAGTTCCAAACTCTAATTAATTATTCCATGTCCAACATGAACATTTTGACCTAATTACAAGCATATTGTGTTTATACTTCCAAAGCATCCTAACACAATTTATTAGCCTTACTTCAACATTAAGCTATGTGATCATGCATCTAATACATAAATAAACATAGCTTAGAAGAAGATCAAACATTACCTAGTAAGCTTGATGCAAGATCCAATCTACTTCTCATTTATTGAAATCGTCGGAGAACCTACAAGGTGTGCAAGCTTGACTTCAGAATCCAATCTCGATTTCCAACGCAAGCAAGCTTCACTTCAAGATCTAATATGTATTTCTCCTTAATGAAATGTTTTAGAGACCTCACAAGCTTCTCTAAACACTTCTCTAACTTAGGCTAATTTCTCTAAGAATTTGCTTGTATTTTTTACTTGTCATTACAACCTTCATAAAGCTTGATATTTATAGCAAAACTTAGGTAATTTTTAATTACCTAAAGTTGTAATCAATTTTTAAGTGGGCTTAATCTTATTTGTCCAAATATGTATAATAAGGTGTGACTAATCTCCATTGGCTCCCACTTTAATTTAATCCAATTAAATCAAGCCAAGGATTAGGAAATGGATTAGTTCAATGTTTGCCACTTTAATTTAATCCAATTAAATCAAGCCAAAACCACATATTATTACATACTTACAATTACCATAATATCCTCAAATAGTAGAGATAATTATGATTTTACAATTAAGCCATTGTGTAATTATTGAATTAATCCAATTAGGTCAAAGTAAGTAATCAATGTTATCCAATAACACTTGATTATCTTAGTTGATAATTATAATATCGAATATTATCTTTTATAAAAAATAATCGGCTTCCCAAGTGCTCAACGAGTACACTTCATATTGTGACTCTCTAAGTTCAGACACGTTCGTCATATAAACTTAGCTAATATGTACGCAATTCGGCCACCTCTGAATTCGCGAAGAACACGAACGACCTTTCTGAACTATACAAGTCGAGGTCATCACATATGTTTAACATTCCTTCCGTCGTAGGCTATCCGAGTTGTGCTTTGGAAACATAGAATATACCGTCATGTTTCCGAAATGCACATCTCATATCGATATGTCCACGATTCTTCATAACTGATGCGATCCACCCTATGTGATCGGCTTTGGCCAAAGTCTTTAAGAATCGTGACTTTACTTACATGGATACCTAAACCCCTTATGATACACATATGGGCCGACAAATCCTATCTTGCTTCGCACTTGATTACTGAGTGCATCGCTCTACATCCAACGAACATCTAGAGGCCAGACCATGAAAGGTTTCTGACATACATGGCATCAAAGTGTGAAGGATCTCACACAAAATCAATACTATCCTATAGTCAAATGATTACATATGCTACTCGACTCGAGGAGATTCCTATTGATGGTGGTGTGTACTTTCAACTATTAGGAATCACCTGTGAGTCATTCAGTATTCGCTTCAACGAATACCCATATGTCTATGCGAGTTTCCAAAACTTATGGTACATTGGGTTAAACCATTGGAACTCCAATACCAAAATACGACATGTGCTAGTCTTCTAGGTTATATGAATTCAACCGTTATTCCAAAACCAACGACCAGTAATATTTATTTTAAGAATAGTTTACACCCAGTGTCAAAACTAAACTATTCTAAGGTCGATGTCATTCTTAGCCTTTCTATACATCAATCTAATACGCATAATGACAATAAAATTAATAAGGTATGAAATGAAAAATTTAGTTATTTTTTTAATAAATAATAAAATGTATAATTCGGATTGGCACTCCAAGCACAAATTATTTCCAATTATTTACATATCATTAGCCTTAGATGCAAATAGTGGATGAGTGTTAGACACTGGTAGTCCTACTCATATTTGTAATTCCCTGCAGGAAATGAGGGTTAAAAGAAGGCTGAATAAATGGGAGATCCAACTTAGAGTTGGCAATGGCGAGACATTGGATGTCAAGGCTATATGAACAGTTGTTCTAGATCTCTCAAATGGATGTAAATTAGATTTACATGACTGTTATTATGTTCCCTCACTTATCAGACAAATAATATCACTACCAATATTAGATAAAGAGGGATATAAAATAAACTTTAAGGATGGAACTTTATGTTTGTATGATAAAGAAAATTTATTGAAATGTCAATGTTATTTATCAAACGGTCACTATGTTTTGGAAACATATAGAGATGTCTTTAATATAGAGAAAAATACAAGTAGGAAGTTTGAACTAAATAATACTGAATTATGGCATATGAGATTGGGCCACATAGGTATTAGACGTCTATCCAAATTGGTAAAGGATGGTTTGATTGAAAATCTTACCTTAGATCCTTATCCGATTTTTGAGTCATGTATCCAAGGAAAGATGACAAAGGCCCCATTTCAAGGTGTTGGACACCGTGCTGGAGATTTTCTGGAGCTAATACACAGTGATGTGTATGGTCCATTAAATCATGCCGCTCATGATGGTTCCGCATACTTTGTGACTTTCACATATGACAAGTCTAGATATGAATATGTCTATCTGATGAAACATAAGTCGGAAACATTTGACAAGTTCAAAATATTCCAAAACGAAGTAGAAAAACAAACCAGTAAATTCATCTAATGTCTTAGATCAGAAATTATTTAAGGGAGAATGGAATTCTCGTCCAATATAGCCCACTAGGAACACCTCAACACAATGGAGTCTGAGCGTAGAAATCGTACTTTATTGGATATGGTGTGAATGATGATGAGCTATACAGATCTTCCTTATTACCTTTGAGGTTACGCTTTACAAACTGTTGCCTACATACTTAATAGGGTTCCATCGAAAGTTGTTTCTACGACCCCCTATCAGATATGGCTCGGTAGAAATCCAAGTCTTAAGCATTTAAGGATTTGGGGTTTTCCAGCATACGTTAGGAGTACACAGCGGGATAAACTAGCACCCAGATGGTATAAATGTAGGTTCGTTGGATATCCTGATAATTCCATGGGATATCAATTCTATGATTTCGAGCAACGAAATGTATTTTTTGTTCGCTTTGCAACTTTTCTTGAAAAGCAATTTTTAAGAGAAAGTGCGAATTGTAGAGAGATTAAACTTGATGAGTTTGATCCCAACATTAAAGAACCTAAGATGGAACCAGAGATCCAATTAGATGAAGGATCTACAACACAGGTTCTACGTAAGTCGAATAGAATATCAAAGCCTCATGAGAGACTGGTTTTAACATCTGATGTGAGCCCTTATGTTCTCCTCATGGAGGAAACAGATCCAATACGTATAAAGAATCGATATTGGATATCAATTCGGGAAAATGGTAGGAAGCCATGAAATCCGAAATGGATTCAATGCATGCAAATCAAGTCTGGGACTTAGTTGAACTTCCTGAAGGAGTTAAACCTATTGGTTGTAAATGGGTTTACAAAATGAAGCGAGGGCCCGATGGAAATGTGGAAACCTTTAAGGCCCGACTGGTAGTGAAATGTTACACTCAATATCCTCGGATTGACTATGAGAAAACTTTTTCAACATTAGACATGTTAAAATCCATTAGAATTCTTTTAGCTATTGCTGCATATCACAACTACGAGATATGGCAGATGGATGTGAAAACCGCTTTCCTAAATGGATTCTTTAAAAAGGATATCTATATGGAACAACCAAAGGGTTTCGTATCCAGTGAGACTTCAAACTTGGTTTGTAAGCTCCAAAAGTCTATTTATGGACTTAAACATGTATCCCGTGTTTTTATTCACACAATATCATGACTTAGAGACCTTGGACATGTCTATGGCACTAACAATAGTATCAGAGCCTTTTCTAAACATGATTTGAGTTTAGAGTTTATAGACTTTATTTGGGGATTTTATGCTTTGAGCTTTTAAATGCCTAAATTGGTTGTTTGGTTATGTTTGTATGATGATGAATTTGATTTGTGCATCTTAAAATTTGAGAAAATTTGATTGGATTAATTTTCCCCAAAATTCACCCTATGGCCGAATGTTAACCCTATTTTTTCTCGTGGTGATTTTTTGATTTTAGATTATTGGATTAGTTTAAAGCATGAAATGAATATTAATTGTTGATTTAATTGGATTGAAATCGAAATTGAATTTTATTTCATGACATTGCCGTGAGATTGAGCATGTTTAATGAATTGATTTTGCTTCAATTATGTTGGACATGAATTGGATAAATTAAAGCATGATTAATTAGTTTAAATTGATGTTTTGGAAATATTAGTTTAATTAATTAATTATGGTAATTACACTTTAATAAAAATTAATGTGATATTTTGAATATTATGTTAATATATTAGTCTTTAAATTGGATTGGGCTATATTTGTTGTAATTGGGCTTAATGGGCTTGGTTGGGCCAAGTTTGGTTTTGGACAATTGGGTTGGATCCAATTGGGCCCAAAACCATTTCCATAAAGTCCAATATAACTTTTGGGTCTTTTAATAATTTAATTGGGCCTAATGGGCCTAAATTGATTTTTAGCAAAATGGTGATTCCTTATTGAGCCTTGACATCTTGGATTGGATCCATATTGGCTAAAGCCCATGCCTTAAGAATTAATTGAAAGCCCATTGGACTTTAATTAAAATAGTATTGGATACTAATTGGGCCTTTGAGACCCATTTAGATTAGATTTAGAATCTAAGTCTAAAAGACACCAAAATAAGTGTAATTATTTAATTTGGAATTAAATTCGAATTAGTATTGGATACAAATTAAATTGGATTTAAAATTGTAGTTCGATATAATTCAAGAATACGTACTTTGAGTATTTATTCTTAAACGAGTTGGAGTCGCGCAAATCAAATTGTTGTATGAACATTGGATGGTCATTAATTCAAAGATTAATTAATTGGATTAGATTGATTGAATAACATGCTTTGTGTGAATACTTGGATGTATTTGTATGAATAATGTATATCAGATGGATATTAGATGGGTGAGGGAAATTTTGGAAATTGTTGTAATAAATTTAGAATTTATTAAATTGGACCTGCGTGTCCAGCCTATTATCTCTTTACTCTTTGTATTTCTCTTCTCACCAATTCCCCTCAATGTAAATGAGGTTTCTTTAATATATTATGTAATTGGGTAGATGTATGAATAGTGCTAGCGGGAGAGAGGAAATGGAGAGATTTGTTCTAGGAACAAACTTTGTTATATATTTATCCGCATATCATTATTAATTTTAATCGCGCCTTATTATGCTTTTAGAATGCATGTTTAAGGGTGTATGATGAGACCTAATCAAAGATAATAAATTGGTTGCCAAATTACGCGAAAAACCCTCAATATATATTAAACGTTTTCCTTCCATTGAGTGGTTCTCTCTCAAGATCCAAAATTGGCATTGGTTTTTTTGCCAAAGTCAAGATCATTGTCCATCGCGGATGTGTTTGAACCACGAAAGCTTTGTTACATATCGCATGTCTTGGGCAGTTGTGATTTGTTGGCCAAAGTCAAGGTCACTTCTGTACATCGACGTGGAGGTCCACCTACCGGATCTAGGAATTGGATGAGATCCAATTGATCTTAGAGATCTACCTAGTTAAGTTTCATACAACTTGTTGGCCAAAGTCAAGGTTATGAGTTATTTAACGGGATCCTAGCCCACTAGGAAACTGGGTTTCCCGAGTACTCAACAGAGGGTTAGAGGCTCACCAAAAAATAGTGGGAGGTCAGTATTAAATTTGTAATTTCATTTAATACTTGCTAAACACGCTCTTTTATTTTATTTATCGTTGTTATAAATATATATTAGTTGGACTAATATATTTTATTACTTTCATTGAACAGTTGGACTGTTTTCACACTACTCCACTTGTAGTTGGTTATATAGTTGGACTATAGTAACCATTACATTTTGAGTGTACCCGATATCGTTGATTGAATAGAGCATGAGCTTTGGAAGACTCATTTTGATGATAACTTTAATGCTCAATCTGTCATGCTTGCCGCAATGACTCCTCATTTTCGTCGTCAGAACAAAGGATTGGATCCTTATAGTATGATGTTGAAATTGAAGGATCTTCACAGATCTAATCTTAGATCTCAGAAGCACGAATTGCACAAGAAGCTCTTTCGCTCGTGTATGTTAGAGGGTACGTCTGTCGAGCACTATGTGTCGCAGATGATTACTGACATCGAACAGCTAGGTCAGCTAGGCATAACCTTTGAGGCCGAGACTTCTATAGATTTGATCTTACAGTCTTTGCCCGAATGCTGGGGCGAGTTCATCATAAACTATAATATGATGAACTAAGAGAAAACTCTTGGAGAGTTAATAGCTATGCTCAAGGAGGTAGAGCCAGAGCTTCTAAAGGGCAAGAAGCGCGAGGCGCACCTTACTTCGACATCTCAGATGCCAAGGCTTGGCCGAAGGCTTCTGGGGGTGTGAAAAAAAGGAAGAAAAATGGCAAGACTAAATCATCACAGTCTCCTGGGAAGACTAAGGTCATATCCCAATATGTCTGCCTACATTATGGAAAATGGGGTCACTGGAATCGTGACTGCCGTGAGTACAAGGCGGAGTTGAAGGAAGTGAAGACGAGCAAGGCTCCGACTTCAGATATGTTTGTTATAAACATGTCCACTACTGGTTTTAAAAATTGGATTTCTGATTCTAGATGTGGTACTCACATATGTAATGGTGTGCAGGATCTGCTGACTAGCAGGATACTGGCTTTAGATGAGATGGACTTAGGAGTCGGAAACATGACGATAGTCGCTGTTTTGGCCGTTGGGACCTATATTTTGTATATGCCATTGGGGCATGTAATTACATTAGGTGACTGTTATTTTGTACCTAGTTTGACTAGAAACATCATCTCTGTATTTTGTTTAACCCATTGTGTGTGTACCTTTGTATTCAGGAACACTATGTGTTTTATATATAAATATAACATTTTGTTATGTATAACAGATGTTAATAATAGTCTTTATATTTTGAATATAAATAAATCTCAAACATATAACATGACAAACAAAAATGCTCAAAATTGAGTAATTCTAACGAGACTTATTTGTGACATTGTCGTCTGGGACACATTAACAAGACTCATATATCCACTCTTTGGAAGAATGGATACTTGGACGGATTTGATCCTAGTTCATATGACGTATGCGAATCTTGTTTATTAGGCAAAGTGCCTAAAACACCTTTTAGCGGTAAAGATGTACGTGCCACTGAACTGTTAGCCCTCGTTCATAGTGACGTATGTGGGCCCATGTCTAGCCAGGCTAGAGGTGGATAACAATACTTCATAACCTGTACGGATGTTGCATCGCGTTATGGTTATGTGTGTCTTAAGAAACACAAGTCGGAAACATTTGATAAATTCAAAGAGTTTCGACACGAAGTAGAAAAACAGACCGGTAAAAGTAATAAAACATCACGGTTAGACCGTGGTGGAAAATACTTGAGCAATGAGTTTCTCGATTACTTGAAAGAGTATTGTATTCTTTCACAGTGGACTCCTCCCAGAACACCTCAATTGAGTGGTGTGTCCGAACGGAGAAACCAAACTTTGTTGGACATGGTAAGGTCAATAATGAGTCACACTGAGCTATCAATTTCCTTCTGGGGATACGCATTGAACAGTGCAATACTTATTTTGAATAAGGTTTTTTCAAAATCTGTTGGACATACTCCATATGAAATATGGACAGGAAAGAAACCAGGTTTCTCATTTCTGAAGATTTGGGTATGCTGGGCATATATTAAACGTTTGGATGGTGCCAAACTAAAACCCAAATCGGATAAGTACCTATTTGTAATTGGTTATCCTAGGGAAACCAAATGATATTATTTCCAGAACCCACAAGAGAACAAAAATATTTCTGGCTCTCCATGCGATTTTCCTTAGAGGAATTCCTAAATGCAGTGGTAAGTGTGAGGAAAGTAGAAATCGATGAAAATCGGAGTAATACAACTTCTTGCACCGATCCTCTCACGGAACACGAAAAATTCTTCAGAGATGAGACTGTTCCACAATCTTCTACATACACAAGAACCACATAGGTCGGAGAGAGTCAGAAAATAACCTAAGAGGTATGAGTTTCTGATCTCACCTCATGAAGATATTAATCTTATTGAGAATAATGAGCCGGCTACGTATGAGGTAGCGATAAAAGGTATCGACTCCGCAATATGGCAAAATGCCATGCAGTCCGAAATGGATTCCATGTATACAGCCAAGTTTGGACACTGGTTGATGTACAAGAAGGCATTGTGCCTATTGGTAGAAAATGTGTCTTCATGGTGAAGACTGGCATGGATGGCAACATACAAACGTACAAAGCTAGGCTTGTAGCGAAATGGTATCGTCATCAACATGGTGTCGATTACAATGTAACCTTTTACCCGTTGCCATGCTTAAATCCATTCGGATAATGCTTGCTATTGCTGCATATTTCATTTATGAAATATGACAGCTGGACGTCAAAACTACTTTCCTTAACGGAAACCTTTTGGAGGATGTTTTATACAACAACCTGACGGTTTTGTCGTGCCAAAAACATGCAAACAAGGTTTGCAAGTTAAATCGATCCATTTATGGATTGAAGCAAGCATTGTGTTCTTGGAACCAACGTTTTGATGATATCATAATGGTATATGGTTTCATTCAAAACGATGATGATTCTTGTGTATATAAGAAGGTTAGTGGGAGCGCACTGACAATGATTGTCCTATGTGTTGATGATATATTACTTCTTAGCAATGACACTCCCATATTTAAATCGATGAAAACTTGGTTTTCATTAAAATTCTCCATGAAAAACTTGGGAGAGGCAACCTTATTCTAGGAATAAGGATCTATCGGGATAGATCTAAAAGTTGTTGGCACTCTCCGAGAACTCGTATATTGAAAGACATGTACGCGACCTGGTGTCTCATATGCTTTGAGCATCTGCAGTCACAATCAGGCCGATCCAGGTGATGGTCACTGGATTGATCCTAAGAACATCCTTTAATATCTTAGACGAACTGAGGATGCTTTCTTAGTTTATGAAGAATGAGAACTTGAAGTGACTAGGTTCACCGATGTAAGTTTCCAAACCGATAAATACGACTGTAAGTCGCAATCTGGGTACATATTTTATTTGAACAACAGAACAGTGAGCTGGAAATCTTCCAAGCAAGATACTGTTGCCGATTTAAAAACAAAGCGGAATATATTACTGCGGCTGAGGCAACAAAAGAAGCATTTTGGATTTATAAAATTCCTAATTGGATTAGGAGTAGTTCTATTAGCAGCTGAGCTGGGCTACAGCGCAGGCTAAGGATATACGGTCTCATCAATGATCCAAGTATGTACTTCAAAAATTTCATCTGATCTATGAGATCATACATCGTGGCGATGTCAAGATCAAAAGATCGTTTTAGATGATAACCTTAAATATCCACTGACGAAAGCGATATCTCAGCATAAGTACGAGCGAACCATACATAGTTCGGGTGTTAGACACTTGAGTGATTGGCTATAGGCCAAGTGGGAGATTGTTGGACAATTATGACTCATAACATCACTATTTTGTAAAAGACATGGTGTTATTGTACAAAATTAACTATGTGACAAAGGAAATTGCTCTTTTATCATTTGTAATTGGATTACCTGGATATATAAATGATAAAAGTCCTTATGATTAGTTCCGGATTAATAAGATATGAGACAATATTAATCCACGAAAGGTTTAATCATTAAATATCCATAGTCGTAGTATTATCGAGACTGGACATCAATAATATGGAATAGACTGGTATTACACTTGTGCGTGTTATGGAAGCTTAACGACATAGTTCTCATATATTTAAGTATTAGATACTTATGTAAGTGTGATATGAGGTTCTGTTAGTCGTTGGACCGGGAACAGCTTCGCTCTGGATATACCCCTCGGAATCCCATTGATAGTATGACTATGCGTCTATGGGAATCCGAATCAGGGTAGGTGTATTTGGTCTTAACTTGAGACTTGCATCGCTAATACTTGTGACAATCAGTACGCTTTGGTTTTGGTCGTCTGAGGCTTTAACAGGTTCTGTGTACGCCTCTTCTGGGTTTATTGAGAATCGTAGTGTATTGGGTGTGATGTCAAGATGAAAGTATCACTTCAGTCATATGGAGATGATAATCACGCAGTGATACAGAACTAATACTCTTAAATGCTGCAGCTATCGGGATAGTATGACTAGATCATGATTATCCGATTAGAGAGACTAGTTGCTAGTGATCTGATATATACTTCGTACGGGGCATACACAATTCCAGCCCCAGGCCTAGCATGTGACATCCGATACTGGATCGTAATACGTAATACATAATATACTATGCCTGATTTAGATTATATATTCTTTGTTGAATATTTCTGGAGAATTAAGTAGGCACGGTGCTTTGCTGGAAGCCAACCATGTCTTGTAAGTCGGTAAGAACGTGGTACCGAACTACTCGGTAATAAAAGGCTAATTTTAGGGGCATTTTAAGTATTACAAAAATATTCTAAAAATGTATAAATATGAGTCATTTTTCATTATTTTAACACACCAATTTCTCAATTCTCAATTCTCTCAATTCCTATAATTCTCTCATTCTCAATTCTCTAATTCTTTAAAATTTCTTAAATAACAAATGGCAAGCTCATCTGAGAACACAATGTCAAATGTGCAAACTCAAGAGAGCGGCCCTAGTATCGGTTCACGGAGAATAGAAGTTAATTCTCGTTCCTCGGATGTTTTCAAAATTCATTTTCATTTAGACGATATTGATGAAGGTTCAAGAGCAGTATGCAACCATTGTGGGGTTTCTTACAAATTTTCTGGTGGATACGACAATATGATCAAGCACCTGGAAAGACATCATGCGGTTGAACTTGGACCTGATACAACGTAAACTCAAATGGACAGGTACGCATTATATAGTAGAGATACGAATGCTTTAGATTTATTTAATTATTCTGATGCTAAAAATAGAGTTGAATTTGCTAATTTAACTTGTATGTAACATCTTTCTTTAAGTTTTGGTGAAAAAATTACTTTTACTAATAACGTTCAAAATGCTTTAAATCCTGCTGCATGTAGAATGACTAGAAATACAACAAAGCGTCAAATTTTCTAAATTATACAAAGATGTTAAAATTATTTTAAATGAAATATTTAGAGATATTAAATGGCGTCTATCTATTTAATCTAATATTTGGAGTGACCATTGACGAACACACTCATACATACATGAGTGTGACTTGTCATTGGATTGATGCATCATGGAACATGCAAAAATGACTTATTGCATTTAGAGTTTTTGATGAACAACATACTGCACAAAATATTTATAGAATGATGAAAGTAATTTTTGATGAATATAGTTTATTAGGTAAAAATTTTAACAGTTGGATTTGATAATGCATCTGCAAATACTGCATCAATCACTGATTTAATAGAAATATGCGAACCAAATTTAGGGGGTCGTTTTTTTTCATGTTCGTTACACATGTCATGTCCTTAATTATGTGTTCAATATGGTTTGGAAAAATTATCACCTTTCATTGATCCTATTAAGAAAGCACTTAATTGTATTTGGTCATAATCTCAAGTTAGGAGAGAATGGGCCAAGTTTTGTAAATTTAATGGTATTAAACCGATAAAATTTTCACGAGATGTTCCAACACGTTGGAATTCAACTTATTTTCTTTTATGTCAACCTTTGCAAAACAAAGATGCATTCTGTAGTTTTTTTTCTCAACATATCATACTTTTTCCTAGTCAATGGGAAATTTGTGAAATTTTTTTTAGAGATTTTAAAAGTTTTTAATGATGCTACAAATTTTTTTTAGTGGAGTTTATTATCCTACAACACATTTATTTATTCTTGAAAGTTTGAATATTGTTGGTACTCTCGATGAGCATGTTGATATAAGTTTGAATATTGTTTGAATATTAAAAATTGATTTAATAGAGTTATTTAATGATAATGTTAGAAGATATAACTTGCAATCAGTAGGACAATCTAGTTGTAGCGAAACGACCGTAATGCAATCAAGACTTAGCGCATGTGATCGTTGGTTATTACAACGAAATAAAAAACATAGGGATAACACGACTAATAACCCGGAATTAGATAATTATTTATCTACAAATTTTGAGTTTTCAACTGAAAGTTTAGTTAGTAAAAATTTTCAAATCCTTGAATGGTGGAACCGACATCAAAATGTATATCTTGTATTATCAATTATTGCTAAAGAGAGATTGGCAGCACCTTTTTCCACCGTTGCGGTTGAGCAAGCTTTTAGTATGGGAGGCAATATGGTGTAATTTCTTTTCGGGGTAATGTTAGGTACTCCCATATACTTCCATTCCGGAGTGAGACCGACCACTTTGGTGTTCTTCCATTCCGGAGTGGAGACCGACCACTTTGGTGTTCTTCCATTCCGGGGTGATCATTATTCCATTGTACATCTGTTTCAGAGTGATATATGTCACTCTGATGTACTTTCATTCCGGAGTGATCATTACTTCAGTACACTTTCATTCTGGAGTGATCAACACTCGGGCGTACTTCCTTTCCGGAGTGATGTCAATCACTCCGTTGTACTTTAATTCCAGAGTAATGTCAGTGTTGGGAAATCTCTAAGTCTCGAGGATCGATTATCAAGCAAGAAACAACATGTGAATACACGAAGAAGTTGCGGAATACTTACATCGATCGGTTGAGGCGATGCGGTGAAGAACAAAATTCTTTTCTGCCTCATTGGTGGTCACGGCAGTGCACTGATTTTGGTCTCCAAGATTCGGCCATGTGTGGTTCCATCAAGCTCCAAGCTTTAGTTGAAATTCCATGCTCACATGTGCGGTTTCCCTATCACCTTCGCAAGACTCCATTGTGTGCTAGCACTCTTGATTTTTGCCACAAAAATCACTTTTTGCTTCTCCTTCATTTTCACAGTGAAACCAGAAAGTTGAAGGAATAATTCTGCCCCTTGGGGGAGAGAGAGAGAGAGAAAAGAGTGGAGAGAGTTGTGTGTTAGTTGAAATTGATTTCTAAAATCAATTAAAAAACATATACCAAATTTTGTAAAAAGCTTTCCAAAAGTCAACACAAAATTTAGCTCCAAAATGGCATTAAATGCTATCAACCACTCACATCACTATTTACATCAATCAATCAATCAATCAAGTGACAAGTTGTCACATCACTCAAAGTGACTAATGATTTGACGCTTGATGTGACTAGCGATTTGACGCTTGATGTGACTTGCGTGCCGCACTCGAATTCGAAATGCGAATGCGCTCGCAAACACTCTCGGTCTCGGGTTCTCTAATTCCAAATTAACGAATTTTCCGTTGCGACGCAATTAAATAATTATGCCTAGCAAAATCACTATTCACATCGCTAATGAATTAATTCTAAATTAACTCGTTCGCCCGAATTAAAATCTAATTTCAATTCCGCGTCGAAATCCAATTTCGTATAATATATCGAATATATTATTTTATCGATTAATTCCAAATTAATCGTTATCTCTCTTTAAATAATATTTTATCCTAGATAAAATATCTCCCTAATTAATCCCAGATTAATTTTCTCTCTCATCCAATTAATCCCAGATTAATAAAGTGCGAGTCATACGTCATCGGTGAATCTTCGGGAAGCGACCCATGAGATCCCCGGATATGTTGGCAGTAAATCCGGTCGTCGGACTATCCGAACACGTAAGTACCTAGTACTACGTTTATACCGATTTACAAGACAAGGTTGGCTTCTAGCAAAGCGGCATGCCTACCCAATTCTCCAGAAATATCCTTACAGGAATATGTGATCTATATCAGGCGTAGTATACGTAGTATTGCGTATTTCGATCCAGTATCAGATGTCACGTGCAAGGCATGGGGCTGGAATTGTGTCTGCCCCGTACGAAGCACATATCAAATCTCTGGTAACTAGTCTCTATAATCGGATAATCATGACCTAGTCATTTTATCCCGATGACTGCAGTACATAAGAGAACCAGTTCCGTATCCTACGTGACCATCATCTCCACTATGACTGGAGTGATACTTCCGTCTTGACATCACATCCAACACACTACGATTCTCAATATATCCAGCAGAGGCGTACACAGAAATGTTTAAAGCCTGGACGACCTAAAACCAAAGTATTGATTGTCGCAAGTATTAGCGGTGCAAGTCTCAGGTTAAGACCAAATACACCTACCCTGATTCGGACTTCATAGACACATAGTCATACTACCAATGGAATTCCGAGGGGTCTATCCAGAGCGAAGCTGTTTTCCGTACCATCGGTAAAACACAACCTCCTACTACACTTGCATGAGTATCATATACCCAAATATATGAGAACTATGCCGTTATGTCCTCACAACGCGCACAAGTGTAATACCAGTCTTTTACGCATTATCGATGTCCAATCTCGATAATACTCTGACTGGGGATATTTAATGATTAAACCTTCGTGAATTGATACTGTCTCATATCATCTCAATCCAGGTACTAATCATAAGGACCTCCTATCATTTATACATCTTGGTGATCTAATCACAAATGATAAGAGAGCAATCTCCTTTGTCACATAGTAAATTTGTACAACAACACCATGATCTGTACAAATAGTGACGCTATAAGTCATAACTGTCCAACAGTCAGTCACTTCGTTGTACTTCCATTCCAGAGTGATGCTAGTCGTTCCTGTGTACTTTCATTCTGGAGAAATGCTAGTCATTCTTGTGTTTTTTTCCGGAGTGATGTCATTTCCTTGGTGTACTTGTTCCGCGGTGATTAGCACTGCGATGTACTTGCATTCCGTAGTGTTGTCATGTGAACTTTCGTTCCAGAGTGATATTAGTAACTCTGACGTACTTGTATTCCGGGATGATTATCACTCCGGTCTATTTCCATTTTGTAGTGATGTATATATTGGTCTTTTTTACATGTTTAATACTTACAAAAATTAGCGGACACCAATAATAAGTCAAGCCCAACCCAAAGAAACGAAAACTGAAACCATTTTTGGATCATTTGTATTTGATCTTACATCAAATATTTGTTGCTCACAAACTGAGTGTTTACAATACTTCATCTCATATCGTTTATATTCAAAATTGAAAATCTAAAACTTTCATATGTATCGGTCTCTTTTACACATTTAATACTTATAAAAACAAACAAGCAAGTCACCACTTGATCAGTTGATCTGCACCTTATAGATTATATTATATGCATATGCCAAATGAAATGAATGAAAGAAGACAAGACAAGACGTATTAACATGTGACCAAGGAATGAAAGGTACCCACATCCACTACTGACAGGTCTTGTGTTGTGTTAGTGTCCCTATTCTAATGAGCTCATTACTGGGAAGAATCCAAGATCTTCAAGTTTTTATTTTATTTTATATTATATTTGTTTTCATTTATATATATAAAAAAAAAAATATAGCCCATCTGGTAACTACATCCGTTAATTAATCTATAATATCCTGCATCAAGTTTAGTGAAGATCCTTTAAAATGAAGTGTGTGTAAAATTGATCTCTCTCAAGGAACAAATTTCTTGGAGACTACATCATTACTCAAGATCAATAATTGTGCACAAGAAAAAGATAATTAAGTTGTTGATGTAGGAGATGAGTTCTTGACAAGGGTTGTAGTCTTGAATCCCCAAATACACATGTTTCATGTGCTTATTCATCATCTTCTTTCTCCTATTTATGTTCCCTAAGCATAAGATTATATTTATGAGTGGGCAAAGTGATGGTCAAAAATTCAAATTGATCCAATAAATACCAAATTGGATTGAGCCTAAAATAGATTCGGTTAATTTTTTTAAACCGAACTTTTTCAAATCAGTTTGGATTCTTGATTTAAATTTTTAAATTCATTTAACGCTTGTATTATTTTAATTATTTTTATTTACATATTCTACAATCCCTAAAATTTTAATATTAAATCATTTTATCCCTTACATTTGTACACTTATAGTATAAGGCGTGCTAGTATATGTGAGCTTAAATGTAATTTTTTCAAAACCAATAAGAAAATTACACATTATTATTAATTGGATTGGATCGGTTTCAATTGCTTTGGGAAACCAAATCGAATTTAAATTTTTTTAATGAAATTGATTCAAAAGTCGATATAGATCAATTCGATTAATATTTACCACCCCTAATTACATTTAGAATGCTACATTTCTTTTTAAAATACAAACAAAATTGCTTTACATATATTAGTAGTTAAATATATTAGACCGATATTTATTTGGATCAGTTGAATCAAGTACTATCAAGTGATCCTATGGTCATAATTATGATGTTCAAGCATGGTTGTTAAACTAATATAATAAAGCCAAGTAAATTCCCAAAATGCGGCACATTGCTTATAGCATAGCAACATTAATACCCTCTATAAAAAAAGATTATGAAGTCCATTATTCTCCATGGACCCTACCTCTCGTGCCGCATATATAATTATCTAAGCTTAACATCAATAATTAACCTCGCATCTTCACCAATCACACAAATGCAAAAAAAAAAAAAAAAAAAAAAAAAAATTGTTGGGAAAATATAAAAATACCATTTATGATTATATTAGATCTAACAGAGGGTTCCTACTGACCAGATTCAATCCAACCTTCTATTTTCTCAATATTAATACCGCCTGCCGATTTTTTCCCCCTTTCTATAATCTGCTACCAAATAAATATCTAAAATCTCTTATAATATATAGTTTCACATTTTCAATAAAGACCATAAATCAATAAGGGTTAAGGTCTCCAATCACATTAATGACAATGGCGATT
This sequence comes from Zanthoxylum bungeanum, assembly GCA_019454045.1. Classification (NCBI taxonomy): domain Eukaryota; kingdom Viridiplantae; phylum Streptophyta; class Magnoliopsida; order Sapindales; family Rutaceae; genus Zanthoxylum; species Zanthoxylum bungeanum. The sequence goes on from SKCR01031887.1 coordinate 76,650, forward strand.
GGGTTCCCATTCCTAAAGTAAAAGTCAAGTTTCCTTGGAAACCCACCTAAAAGAAGATCCTTTTATAGCCTTTCGGTGCTTAAATTCAATCACTTTCGTTCTCTTCATCATTTCTTTTTCTGTAAACTTGCAACAATGGAATCAAATTGTGTATCTTAAGCTCATGGCCTCAGCTCAATTGTTCTTCCAAAATTGGCAGCAATAGCAGACTCTTCTTAGACAAAAAGTAAAAGTCTAAAGCAGCTGTTTCTGACTTTCGTGTTTTACGTCGACACCTCCCAATTCTCCAGCATTTAATGCCACATTTGAAACTTTTCCCCGCTTTCTCCCCAATGAGAAACTGAAAAAAAAAAACCCCCCAAGGCCCTGGAATTTTATTCAGGATTTTGGTATCAGTTATGGCAATTGATGTAATTTGCTCTGAGATTTCAAGCCCTCGTATTTCATTCTCTCATGATCTCAACAACAAGACAGATGCGGTTAATGAAGCCCATCAACATGATTCATCAAGTTCTGATTTTGATTTCTACATTGGCAATAACAGCAGCTTTCTCCAGGAATTTTCTTCAGCAGATGAGCTTTTCTCAAACGGAAGGATTCTTCCAATGCAAATCAAGAAACAACATATCATCACAACAAAGCAAACCCATCTGCCTAATCGTCAAACTGAGCCTTCTACAGAGAAAAAGAGATTGAAAGAGTTCTTATCAATGAGTGATCTTGATGATGAAATATTAATTACCAAGCCTTCATCAAAATCTTTCTGGCAATTCAAAAGAAGCAGCAGCCTCAATTGTGAAAGCACTAGAAGTAAAGGCCTAATCCGGTCACTTCAATTTCTTTCAAGAAGCAACTCAACAGGTTCAGCACCAAATCCAAAACCAACAACAACGATGCTTTCAAAGGAACCCCAGAAGCAGAATTTGAAAAGACAGCAATCGGTTTCAAGAAAATCAACAATGTCATCATCATCATCAAGTTATTCTGGTACATATTATTATTCTTCATCAACACAAAAGCCTCCATTAAAGAAGTGTGGATCTTATAATGGGGTTCGAATCAGTCCAGTTTTAAACATCCCACCGCCATTTATTTCCAATGCAACTGTGAGTCTCTTTGGTTTTGGTTCACTCTTCTGTAATGGTAAGGCTAAAAAGAAGAAGAGATAGATTTTGCTTTGATTTTTTTTTTTTTTTGTTAAAGTGTCATTGTCAAATTATTAGTAGTTACATCTGTTTAATTTAATTACAGATGGATTTTTCTGTCTGCCATATTGGTACATGAAATAGCATGTGATAGATGTCTGTAAATTTAAAGAAATTAAGGTAATATATAAAGAAGAAAGAGATTAGATCTTACTTATTATCATTTTTTAAAATGCTAATATTTAGGGATCGCAATTTCAGCCCCAAACATACAAAACCGTTGATACTCTTCCGATGTGTAGGATTTGATATGTCTTTTATAGGATAATTAGTGGGTTTGGTAATACAAATCAAAACCCGCTTCGCGTAGTGGCCATGTCTGGTAAATTAATAAATATGACAGATACCCGCATTGGATATCCGCCAACCCACCACTCTTTTAATTAATTTTATATTTTTTTGTATATTTTTTTGTAATATTTTTTAAGAACAAAAATTAATTTGAGAAAACTTAATTTATACCAACTATAAAAACAGTTAATTCTAATTCAGTATTACTCTCCACCATTAAAAGCAAATCCATTCTCAATCACCACACTCTCCTTTTACTCTTTCGATATATTTTATTTTTCCTTTTTTTCACATATAAATATGTATAAGTTTAAAATATACCATTTGGGTTTTTGTGCATGTGTTATGTTAGACAATTTATTTTTAATTTTTTTGATTTGGATATTTGGTAGAATTTGAAGAGTAGTAAGCATATTTGATAAATTCTTTTTTTGAAATATATGTTTTGGTAGAATTTGTTTAATTTGAGGTTTGAATTGATTATTTTAACAATATAAAAAATTATCACATTGATTATTGATTTTAAGTTTGATTGTGTTTAAATTGTATTTTATTGATTTACTTTTTTCATTAAGTTCGATCAATTGTATTTTATTGATTTACGTGTTTGAAATTTAAGAATCCGGTAAAATTATTTCGAGTACCAATGCGGGTTTGATATTTTAATTTTTTTGAGTGCGGGTGAGTTTGATAATGATAAGTAAAACCCGCAATAAATAATGGGTGGATTTGATTTTTTATTTGGTGAATATGTGTGGATTTAATATATGCAAATTATTATCAAATCCAATAAATGATATTTTTTATTTTTAGTGAAGTGAAAACTATATACATAGTTATTAGTTAATTAAATAGATGAATGAATGGTAACTATTTCATGCATATCAACATGTTACGGACTTAGGAGACAAGTAAACAAGTTACCCTTCATCCATCTTGGCTTTCATCTTATCTTTTACTACAATTTTTTTGCTGTAATTTTTTTTTTTTTTTTTTTTTTTGAGGTTCTTTGAATTATGAAATGGGGAAATGTGGTTGTCCTTTTGTTATTTTGAACCTTGATCGAGGCTTATTTTGGTGTACTTTGATTAAGGCATTTGGGGACCATTGATTTTGGTCTTCATATCCTATCTTGACCAAGACAAAACATTGGGTTTAGAAAAATAAAATTTCAATGATTAAGTGGCCCCTTATTAGCTTTTGGTTTGATAATCTAACAAATACTCTATTAATCTCTTCTTTTTCTTCTGATACATGTCGCTTAGTTAAAAAATATGATAGAAAGTTGTTCGAAATGAATACTAATTATTTTTCGAGAGATCGTATCTAAATTATTTATATATGACTATTCAAGTCATAAGCTTCGGAACATAGGTTTTAGATCAAGTATTAAGTTTAGTTTTTCTCAACAATCCTAATAATTGGAGACCGTTCAGTAAATCTTAAAATTTTATGCAGGGAACGAATATTCAAAGTATTAAAGGAATATAAAACAATTCACTACAAGAAATTACAGTTTTAGCGACGGAATATTCCGTTTCAAAATTTACCGAAGAAATTGAAACGGATAATGAAATTAGCGACAAAAAAATTTCATTCCTAAAAATGGGGCGAAATTAGCGATGGAATAACAACGAAATTTATGATGGAATTAGAGACGAAAAATAGAGACGGATTTCTCATTGCTAATTACAAACGGAATCAATATTTCGTCACTAAATAGAAACGAAATCTATATTTCGTCGTTAACATTTAAAATTTTCAATCCCTCCAAAATTTTATTCCGTTGGCGCCACTTTTTGAAAAAATTAGAGACAAATTTTTCGTCACTAAATAGAAACGAAATCTATATTTCGTCATTAAATTTCGTGAAAGTTCAAAAATTTTCCGTCTTACGAAAATTTCAAATGTCTCAAAAATTTACAAATCTTCGCTCTTCTCTTATTTTCTTTCTCTATATATACTCCACAATCTTTTTAACTTTCAATTCCAATACACCATCAAAAATTTTCTTATTCAATTCATATACCATCAAAATTTTTCATACCTCAACTCCCATTATCAATTTCTCATTTTTCTTATCTCCACTTTTAAATTTTTCTGAGAAACAACATTAATATTTTTTTTTGTTTAAGGTGGCGCAAATGGATGGCGGTGTGTCGAAACTTGTGGTTGACATTACAATGTCTTGTGGAATTGAAGATGTACATACACCAATTAAAAAAATTCACTTTTTTTAAAAAAAATTTCCACCATTCCAAAATTTAAAATTTTTCCTCTTTTATGTTGGGTCTCTAAGATCAATCCCAAGATCTAATAAGCATAAAAGATATGTGAATACGCAAAGAAATAGCGGAAAATACTTACAATGCTCGGTTGGATGTAGATGGAAAGTTCAAAACTTTTGCCTCATTTGAAGTGCTCAAAGTTCATCTTTGAATGGTTGTGTGTTGAGCTCCAAGCTTGGTGAATGAGATTCCAAACTCAGGATGTTTCCATATCACCTTTGTATGATCCTTTATGTGCTAGCACTAGGAAAATTTTGCAACAAAATTTCCCCTTTGTTCTTGAGAGACTCACGGCAATGGGAGAATAGAGAGATGAGAGAGCTTTTCAATTTTTGTGTTTTGTTTTTCTAAAAACCTTATACCAAAAAGTCTCTCAAATTTGGTATATGCTTTTCCAAAAAACTAAAGCAAATGTTTGGAGGGAAAATTACATTTAATGTCCCCAACCACTCCCATCACTCAACTTTGACACTTGATGGACAAGTGATGTGTCTTGTGATGTGACTTGTGGGCCCCACTTTAATTCAAAATCCTAGTGGGCCCGCAAACACATTCCGGGCTCGAGTTCGTTAATTCTGAATTAACGAATTTTCCGTTGTGACTTAATTAAATCAAATTTAATTAAATAATTATGCCTAGCAAAATTACTATTAAAGTCGCTCGCGAATTAATTCTAAATTAATTCGTTCGCCCGAATTAAAATCCAATTTTAATTCCGTTATGAAATCTAATTTCATTTAATATATCGAATATATTATTTAATCGATTAATTCCAAATTAATCGTTCTCTCTCTATAATTGAATTTTATCCCAGATAAATTCTTGCCGTAATTAATCATAGATTAATTTTCTCTCTCTTCTAATTAATCCCACATTAATTATGTTCGAGTTGTACGTCATCGGTGAATCTTCGGGAAGCGACCCATGAGATCCCTGGATATATTGGCAGTAAATCTGGTCGTCGGACTATCCGAACACGTGTGTACCCGGTACCACGTTCTTACCGATTTACAAGAAATGGTTGGCTTCTAGCAAAGCGCCGTGCCTACCCAATTCTCCAGAAATATTCTTTAAGGAATTATAATCTATAACATGCGTAGTATACGTAGTATTGCGTATTGCGATCCAGTATCTGATGTCAAATGCAAGGCCTGGGGCTGGATTAGTGTCTGCCCCGTACGAAGCATATATCGGATCACAAGCAACTAGTCTCTATAATCAGATAATCATGACATTTTCATATTATCCCGATAGTTGCAACATAATAGGGAACCAGTTCTGTATCCCTGCGTGATCATCATCTCCATATGACTGAAGTGATACTTCCGTCTTGAAATCACAGCCAATACACTACGATTCTCAATAAACCCAGAAGAGGTGTACACAGAACCTGTTAAAGTCCCGGACGACCAAAACCAAAGCGTATTGATTGTCGCAAGTACTAGCGATGCAAGTCTTAGGTTAAGACCAAATACACCTACCCTTAAACGGATTCCCATAGACATATAGTCATACTACCAATGGGATTCCGAGGGGTCTATCCGGAGCAAAGCTGTTTCCGTACCATCGGTAAACACAACCTCCTATCACACTTGCATAAGTATCCAATACTGAAATATATGAGAACTATGTTGTTACGCTTCTGTAACACGCACAAGTGCAATACTGGTCTATTCTGCATTATCGATGTCCAGTCTAAATAATACTACGACTAGGGATATTTAATGATTAAACCATTGTGGATTGATATTGTCTCATATCTTATTAATCCGAAACTAATCATAAGGACTTTTATCATTTATATATTCAAGTAATCAAATTACAAAATGATAAAATATCAATTTCCATTGTCACACAGTTAATTTGTACAAAAACCACAATGTCTTTTACAAATAGTGACGCTATGAGTCATAATTATCCAACAATCTCCCACTTGGCCTATAGCTAGTACTTAAGCATCTAACACCTGAACTATGTACATGTCGCTCAAACTTTTGCTGAGGAATAACTTTCGTCAGCGGATCTGCAATGTTGTCCTCTGATGCGACCTTCTCGATCTTCACATCGCCACGATGTATGATCTCACGAATTAGATGGAAACATCGAAGTACATGCTTGGATCGTTGATGAGACCGCGATTCCTTAGCCTATGTTATAGCCCCGTTATTGTCACAATACAATGGAACAGGCTCAGCTGCTAACGGATTTACTCCTAATCCAATTAGAAATTTACGGATCCAAACTGCCTCTTTTGCTGCTTCTCAGCAATACAATATATTCTGCTTCTGTTGTTGAATCAGCAACAGTCTCTTGCTTGGAAGATTTACAACTTACTGCTCCGTTGTTCAAACAAAATATGTACCCAGATTGCGACTTACAGTCATCTTTATCGGTTTGGAAACTTGCATCAGTATACCATGTTACCTCAAGTTCTCCATCTCCATAGATTAAGAAAGCATCCTTAGTTCGTCTAAGATACTTAAAGATGTTCTTAACCGCCATCCAATGACCATCATCTGGATCGGCCTGATAGCGACTACACATGCTCAAAGCATACAAGACATCAGGTCGTGTACATATCATGGCATACATGATCGATCCGACTACCGAGGCGAACGGGATCCGACTCATGTTGTCTCTCTCATCTTGAGTTTTAGGACACATGTCCTTAGATAGAGTGACACCATGTGACACTGGCAACAGTCCCCTCTTAGAAATTCCATGTTGAATCTCTTCAACACTTTGTCAATATATGTGCTCTGGGAGAGTCCAAGCAGCTTTCTAGATCTATCCCGGTAGATCTTTATTCCCAGAATAAAGGCTGTTTCTCCCAGATCTTTCATGGAGAATTTTAATGAAAGCCAAGCTTTCACCGATTGTAGCATGTGTGAATGTCATTGCATATTAGCAATACATTATCAACGTAAAGGACAATGAATGTCAGTGCGCTCCCACTAACCTTCTTATATACACAAGGATCATCCTCGTTTTGAACGTAATCATATTCTTTTATGATCTCATCAAAACATTGGTTCCAAGATCGCGATGCTTGCTTTAATCCATAAATGGATCGATTTAACTTACAAACCTTGTTTGCATGTTTTGGTACGATAAAACCGTCAGACTGTTGCATATAAAAATCCTCCAAAAGATTTCCGTTAAGGAAAGCGATTTTGACGTCCATCTGTCATATCTCGTAATCGAAATATGCAGCAATCTCAAGTATTGTCCGAATGGATTTAATCATGGCAACAGGTGAAAAAGTTTCGTCGTAATCGACACCATGTCGTTGACGATACCCTTTTCGCTACAAGCCTAGCTTTGTGCGTTTGTATGTTGCCATCCATCTCGGTCTTCTTCTTGAAGACCCATTTGCAACCAATAGGCTTTACGCCTTCTGGTGCATCAACTAGTGTCCAAACTTGGTTGGTGTACATGGAATCCATTTCGGATTTCATGGCATCTTGCCATAAAGCGGAGTCGATACCTTGTATCGCTTCCTCATACGTAGCTGGTTCGTCTTCCTCAATAAGATTAATATCCACATGAGGTGAGATCAGAAACCCATACCTCTCAGGTTGTTTTCTGACTCTCTCCGATCTACGCGGTTCTTGTGTATTTGAAGATTGTGGTACAGTCTTATCCCTGATGAACTGTTCATATCCGTTAAGGATTCTGTGCCAGGATCAGTATCACTCCGATTTTCATCGAGTTCTGCTTTCCTCCCACTAACCACTGCTTTTAGGAATTCATTTTCAAGGAAAACCGCATGTAGAGCAACAAATTTTGTTCTCTTGTGGGTTGTAGAAGTAATATCCTTTGGTTTCCCTAGGATAACCTACAAATAGACATTTATTCGATTTGGGTTCAAGTTTGGTACCTTTCAAACGTTTAACGTATGCCCAACATCCCCAAATCTTCAGGAATGAGAAACCCGGTTTTTTTCATGTCCATATCTCATACGGAGTCTGTTGAACAGACTTTGACGGAACCTTATTCAAAATTATTATTGCACTGTTCAATGCATATCCCCAGAAAGAAATAGGTAGCTCAGTGCGACTCATCCTCGACCTTACCATGTCCAACAAAGTTCAGTTTCTCCGTTCAGACACACCGTTTAATTGAGGTGTTCCAGGAGGAGTCCACTGTGAAAGAATACCATATTCTTTCAAGTAATCAAGAAACTCATTGCTTAAGTATTCTCCACCACGGTCCGACCGTAATGTCTTAATACTTTTTCCGGTCTATTTTTCTACTTCGTGTCGAAACTCTTTGAATTTCTCAAAAGTTTCCGACTTGTGTCTCATAAGATACACATAACCATAACGCGATGCATCATCCGTAAAGGTTACGAAGTATTCATATCCACCTCTAGCCTGGCTAGACATGGGCCCACATACGTTACTATGAACGAGGGCTAACAGTTCGGTGGCACGTGCACCTTTACCGCTAAAAGGTGTTTTAGGCATTTTGCCTAATAAATAAGATTTGCAGACGTCATATGAATTTGGATCAAATCCGTCCAAGTACCCACTCTTCGAAAGTGTGGATATGCGAGAGTCTTGTTAATGTGTCCCAGACGACAATGCCACATATAAGTTTCATATTTGTTACTTAATGTAAGCCTTTTGTTTGTTACATTATATGATTGAGATTTATTTATATTCAAAATATAAAGACCATTATTCACATCAGCACTGCATATCTCCAGATCATTTTTATACATAAAACACCCAGTGTTCTAAAAACAAAAGTATACCCACATTGGGCTAATAAAGATACATATATAATATTCCTAGTCAAATTAGGTACATAATAACAGTCTGATAAGTTTAGTACATGCCCCGAGGGCAGTTCCAAAATATAAGTTCCTAGAGCCAAAACAGCGACCCTGGTCCCGTTTCCAACTCGTAGATTAATCTCCCCGGAGGCCAGTCTCATGCTAATTTGCAGATCCTGTACATTAGTACATATATGAGTACCACAACCTGAATAAAAAATCCAATTTTTAAAACTAGAAGTAGACATGTTTATTTCTATAACAAACATATCTGAAGCCGGTGCCTTGCCCTCTTGATTTCCTTCATGTGCGCCTTGTACTCACGGCAGTCACGCTTCCAGCGACCCTGTTTGCCACACTGCAGGCATACATCTTGGGATTGTCATTTGCCTTCCCAGAAGACTTTGACGATTTGGCCTTGCCATTCTTTTTCTTCTTCTTTACACCTCCAGTAGCCTTCGGCCAAGCCTTGGGAGACTGAGATGTTGAAGCGAAGTGCGCCTCGCGCTTTTTACCCTTCAATAGCTTTTTTTCTGCTTCACGCAGCATTGCCATCAGCTCTCCAAGAGTATGGTATTGGTTCATCATATTGTAGTTCATGATGAACCCGCTCCAGCTGTCAGGAAGAGACTGCAAGATCAAATCTATAGAAGTCTCAGCCTCAAGGTTCTGCCTAGCTGACATAACTGTTCAATATCAGCAATCATCTGCGACACATGGTGCTCAACAGATGTACCCTCTGACATTCGAGAGCGAAAGAGTTGTCTTCTGCAATTCATACATTTGCGATCTAAGGTTAGATCGATGAAGGTCCTTCAATTTTTCCATCATAATATAGAGATCCAATCCCTTGTTTTAACGACGAAATTGAGGGGTCATCGCAGCGAGCATGACAGATTGAGCAGTTGAGTTGTCATCGATATGAGTCTTCCAAAGCTCAAGCTCAAGCGGCTTCTAATTTTCGGGCTTAGGCCCGATAGGTCTCTATATCGTATAAAGCATCCTCTCAGCCCAATCATGAGTTTCATATCCCAGTCAG
>SKCR01031888.1:0-86156 GCA_019454045.1 Zanthoxylum bungeanum
TACGGTTTGTGCCAACCTCAGAAAAGAATTGAGAAGTTTTTGTTGAAACGCAAAGATTTGAAAAAATAAAAACAAAAAACAAAGTTGTTTCTCTCCTCCTATCTCAGTTTCATTTCATTTTCCGAATCAGTTGACTTTTCTTTTTCCAAACTATTTTTGTGTTTCTAAAACTCTCAAAATATTGCTTATTATTAGTTAGATCTGAGCTCACTTTATTATTGCAATATAGTCTAATCATTTTGATTTTATTCTTATATTTTGTTAGGAGATGGATGGGGCTGCCGTCTTCAATTTTCTGAAAGTTAGTATTTATTTTATTTTATTTTATTTTTATGCTGTCCGTTATTAGTATTTGATTTGAAGGAATCAAAAATTTGTGTTTGTTACTTGAATTGAATTGGGTATTTGTAATTATATACTTTTATGCGTGTATTATGTAGGTTAGTGTAGTGAGTTGAGAGAGAAGGAAGAAGCAGGTGCACAAGTGACTCCTTCAATATTTATGCATCAAACACTTTCTAGTAGATTCTGTGAACCGCCTACGATGGCGAAAAAGCGGCATCTTTCTTATCAGGCTCATAATTTTCAGCCTCAAAACTATGCACAGCAGAGGATAGATGACTGGAACCCTAACCTATGGCATTGGGATAGTGTTGGGTTTTCGGCCAAACCCATGGACTCAGAGGTTCTTAGATTGGGAACTCCAATATCTGAACCCAACAACACTGAGAATCAGAAGAATAATAGTGTTACTGTTAATGTTGGAAATGATGGAGATGGAAGGCTTGATTTGAATCTTGGTGGGGGATTGTGTGCTGTTGATGAGCCTGTGACCAAACCCAACAAAAGGGTTAGGTCTGAATCTCCTGGTAGTGCTAGTGCTGCTTATCCCATGTGTCAGGTTGATAATTGTAAGGAATCTCTGTCAAATGCTAAGGATTATCACCGCCGACATAAAGTTTGTGAGGTTCATAGTAAATCTACGAATGCTCTTGTTGGAAAACAGATGCAGAGGTTCTGCCAGCAGTGTAGTAGGTCTGTTTTTATCATTTCTGTGATTTTGTTTTGCAATTCATTTTACTTTGATTTCAAGTGTTGTCTGTTTGGATATAATGGAATTGATAGGTTAGTCTTGCTAGGGATTGAGAGTTTTCGTATGGCTGATGTTTGAATCAATGACAATTTTACTTTGCCTTTTCAGGTTTCACCCTCTCTCAGAGTTTGATGAGGGAAAGCGAAGCTGTAGGCGTAGGCTTGCTGGGCACAACCGGCGAAGACGGAAAACCCAGACAGAGGATGTTTCTTCACGGGTGTTAATCCATGGGAACAAGATTAACATCCCCACTGGAAATGTAGATATGGTCAACTTGCTTACTGCCTTAGCTCGTGCACAAGGTAAGAGAATTCACAAAGTGAATGTTTAGTCATTCTCCTAGTTTTTATCTGAAATTTCCGAACTAAAATTTATAGGGAAAACTGAAGACAGAAGTGTCAATTGTTCAACAGTACCAGATAGAGAACAACTCATGATGATTCTTAGCAAGATAAATTCGCTGCCTTTGCCAGCAGCCCTTGCTGCAAAGTTGCACAATTTTGGAAGTTTAAATAGAAAAAATCCAGTACTGACTTCTTCTGACTTCCAAAACAGATTGAATGGAAATACATCATCTTCATCGACCATGGACTTGCTTGCCGTTCTTTCAGCCACCCTGACTGCTGCTTCTCCAGATGCTCTTGTTGCTTTATCTCAGAGAAGTTGCCATAGCAGTGATGGTGAGAAAACAAAGTCAACCTGCAATGAACAAGCAACTCCCAATTTCCTTGAGAAAACCACCCAGGATTTTCCTTCTGTTGGAGGAGAGAAAAGTAGTACTAGTTACCAGTCCCCTGTTGAAGATTTAGAGGGCCAAATTCAAGACACTCGAGTTAATTTGCCTTTACAGCTATTTAGCTCTTCACCTGGGAATGACAGCCAACCAAAACTGTCAAGGAAGTATTTCTCTTCTGACAGTAGTAACCCCATTGAGGAGAGATCTCCCTCTTCATCTCCTGTTATGCAAACATTGTTCCCAATGCAGAGCACATCTGAAAAATTGTCTATTGGCAGAGAGGCTAATGCTAATGTTAAAGGTAGCCGGATACACGGCTCTAATATGCCGCTTGAGCTCTTTAGAGGCTCAAATATACTAGCTGACAATAGTTCATTTCAAAGTTTTCCAAATCAAGCTGGGTGCACTTCATCTTCTGGGTCCGATCATTCACCTTCTAGCTTGAACTCTGTTGCCCAGGTAGTGTATTGGTCTGCCAGCTCATTTGAGATTATCTCTAGTGTTTTTGTGTGTGTGTGAGTTTTACCTTTTTTTTTTAAAAAAAAAATTCAATTTTCTTACAATTCTAATAATTATACTTTTGCCCTGCAGGATCGCACTGATCGAATAATTTTTAAATTATTTGAGAAGGATCCTAGTCATTTTCCTGGGACACTGCGGAAACAGGTAAGGAATTCATTGACTACTTGTTATTTCTGATTGGCACGGAGCCCTAATGTTTGTATCAGGCCATAGCAAATAATGATTATTTCAATCTTTATCTCAGATCTACAATTGGCTTTCTAACAGTCCATCAGAAATGGAAAGTTACATCAGGCCTGGTTGTGTGGTTTTATCACTTTATGTGTCAATGCCATATGCTGTTTGGGAACAAGTGAGTGAAGTGCTTTTGTGCACTTTTGCTGTTTGTAAGTAACATTTTGCTGACAACTTTCAGGGTATGTGTGGTTTTTCAGCTTGAAGGAAACCTGCGTCAGCAAGTCAATTCTTTGCTTCAAGATTCAGATTCAGATTTTTGGAGAAACGCGAGGTTTTTGGTTCATGTGGGGAAGCAATTAGCCTCACATAAAGATGGTGAGTGTTGTATGATTATACTCTAAATGGAGACCAAAAGGAAGATGGTCATAACTACATGTATCATTGTGAATTGAGAAATTTGGATAACTATTGTGATTGCAACTGTTTGATCTTTGTTTTCATGGAATCGATCTGCAGGAACTATTCGCGTGTGCAAATCCTGGAGATCATGGAGTTCCCCAGAGTTGATCTCGGTGTCTCCGTTGGCAGTTATTGGTGGGCAAGAAATCTCTCTCAAATTGAGGGGTAGAAATCTTGCTAATCTGGGCACCAAGTAAGCAACATGTTTTACTTTAATTTTTTGAGTTGTTTGGCTTTACTTGGTCTGTTCTCATAATTGTTTATGTATAATCTGTGATAGGATCCATTGCACATTCATGGGTGGATATGCATCACGGGAAGTAACAGGTTCTACATGTCCGGGCTCTATGTATGATGAGATAAACTTGGGTGGTTTTAAAATTCAGGACACATCTTCAAGTCTGGGTCGATTTTTTATTGAGGTACAACTTTTAGACAGATTTGGTCTTTTTGCACTTTTTATGAATACCTAGAAAATCTTGAGTGAATCATTGAGAAAAACTTTATTCTACTTGGCATCTCTTAATTTGATGAACAGGTGGAAAATGGTTTTCAGGGCAACAGCTTTCCTATTATTATAGCTGATGCTACAATTTGTAAAGAATTGAGACTGCTTGAGTCTGAATTTGATGCTGAGGCAAAAATATGTGATGTAATTTCTGAAGATCAAGCTCATGAATATGGCAGACCCAGATCAAGGGAAGAAGTTCTGCACTTCTTGAATGAACTTGGATGGTTGTTCCAAAGAAAGAGGTCTTCTGCTGTTGTTGAGAGTTTTGATTACTCCTTGAGCCGCTTCAAGTTTTTGCTCATATTCTCGGCCAATTGGGGTTTCTGTGCTTTAGTGAAAGCAATCCTAGACATGCTGGTGGAAGGAAATTTGGGTATGGATGGTCTATCTGGGGAATCATTTGAGATGCTGTGTGAAATTCAGCTCTTGAATCGCGCTGTCAAAATGAGGTGCAGGAGGATGGTCGACTTGCTGATCCATTATTCTATAACTAGCAGTAATGACACTGCCCGGAAATATATTTTCCCACCAAATCTTGCGGGACCTGGTGGTATTACACCCCTACATTTGGCTGCGTGTACATCGGATTCAGTTGATATAATAGAGGTTTTGACAAATGATCCACATAAGGTATATTATCCTATTTTCTTGCTTTAATATCTACTCAACAGTGTTCTAAAACGCGCTAGGCGCTAATCAGGCGGCGACCCAACGCCTAGCGCCTAGGGCGCCTAGGCGGGGCCTAGACAATTAGTCGGCAGACAGTTAAAAATCTAATATTTTCCAACATCATAATTCATAAATAATCCAAATCATATAAATTCAATCAAAATTTAATAAACATAAAACCATTAATCAAACTCAATCAACCATATAATGATATAAAATATCATTTAATTAAGTTCATGTTCATCATCCTTTAACAAAGTTAAACTACACTAAATATCTAATTCTTCTTCATCTAATTCGAACTCATCATCTTTAGGTTCTTCATCAGAATCAAAATCATCTTCATCAAGTTCTCTGTATTCAACATTTCTAGCGCTTTTTCGAGGTTGTAATATATCATCGGCCCCAAATGCTTCTCCAACTATCCTCCAAGTAAGCCACGAATCGGGCTCTACTTCATCATCACCAGAGTCACCACCCTCAACAATTCATCCTTGTGCATTAGTAGCATCTTTGGCTTCTAATACATCCACTTTCAATTCCTTCTCCCTTTTGCGCTTGTTCTTCGACTTGGCATTAAAAGAAACATAGACAAGATTGTTTAATCGATTCACATCTAGTCTATTCATTTTCTTCTTGTGAATCTACATAAATAATTTAAATAAATCAATTAATATTAATAATTACAAAATAAAATAATCAAAAATTTAGCTAACGTTAAATATTTACCCCCTCAAAAGTGCTCCAATTTCGTTCGCACCCGGATGAACTAGTGGTTAATGACAGTATCTTTGTTGCCATTTTTAGCAAGTTCGGTGTATGATGTCCATATGTACGCCGCCATGAAACTACAAATGAACATAAATAGTTTGAATGAAATATATGATTTTTATATATTTTGCAAAATAATTCAAATGAATACTTTGTTTTTACCTGGATTAAAAACATCAATCGATACCCGACATGCTTTGACCCCCACTTCTTTACCAAAAGCTTCATCTTTTGCCTTGTACGAAGCCAACTCCTCATTTATCACCTTACTCTGCATGTCAATGTCATTGGGGAAGAAAGCCTCCACAACCGTAAATACTCCATCCATTACTTTCACATCGTACTCAATACTTGAATCCTTATAGTAGTAAGGATTTAAAAGATAAGCAACACAATGTAATGGAGTATCAAGCCGCCCTTCAATTTTACTATCAATAATCTCCAAGATTGGCCGATAATTACTCTCAATATTGTTCAATGCATCATTGATCTCTTTTTTTGCATTCTTTAGCTCTCCATAAACAAACCCCATGGATGGCTTTCTATCCCCATCAACTAATCGAAGCACCCTCACCAAAGGTGCAAACACCTTCAAACATTGGGTCACCCCATTCCAAAAAGAGACACTCATCACCGTGGCAAAGCAGCTTTCCCTTTAGCTTGTTTAGACCATATGCACTCATCCCATTCCGTGCTAGCAAACATGGTTCGCAAACTTTATTTTTTCTCGATCAAACTTTGTAAGGATAAGAAAGCTGAAACAAACCTAGTTACTCCCGGTCTGACTATGTCCCTCTGTTTTGTAAACGATCTCATCATGGACAAAGTCTTGTGATGGGCATACACGAAAATGGTGAAAGCCTTCGCACTATCAATGGTTTTCTTGTACCTCGGCAATTTCCCAATACTTTCAAGCATGAGGTTTATAGTGTGAGTAGAACATGGACTCCAAAAAATATTTGGCTCATAAATCACATACTCATAAATAGAACACTCGTCATCACATACTCATAAATGTGCTCAGCAATATGCGCCACATCAGAACTTTCCTTGGAAGAAAGGAAAGTGGTACCTATTGTGCAATTAACACACAAATTCATTATACTTCTCATTTTCCTATCACTCCAAGCATCTGTCATGATAGAACACCCGTTCTCCATCCACTACTTCTCATGTTGTTTCAGGAAATCTTTAACACTTGCAACTTCCTCTTTTAATAATGGCTCTTTCAATTCATATTGGCTAGGATCTCTGAAACCCGGTCCAAATTGACCAACTGCTTCCATCATCGCTATCCAACTGTCATTGTCAATAGCATTGAAAGGAATACCGAATTCATACACCCACTTAGCAACATATCGCTTGACATTATGCGTCTTTTCTTTAAAAAGCGCTTCATTATTATTTTGTTGCCGCATTGTTTTACCATCACTAGCTGAAGAATCAGTAGGGGTTACTACTGTCCACCTATCCAAAGGGCCGCGATGCCGAGGGGGTCTTGAAGCCAACCCTTCTTCTATTTCACGAATTTCAGCTTCTTCTTCATCGCCTTCGCCCCCAATATTAACTCATTGCCTTATCTCACTAACATGCTTCTCTTTTCTCTTCTTCCAATTCCTTGCCTCTAAAATGACTTGTCTACACTTCTCTCGATCTTCTTTACTAGACTTTGGACATTTTGCAACATTCCCCGATATATGCCCAATATGTTCTTTCATTCGGTAAACTCGACCGGAAATTTTTTTTGAACATAACTTACATTTGACTTTATCCAAGTTATTTGGATCCACTAAAGCCCTATATTCCCATCCAACATCATTTGAGTTCCGTTTAAGAACGGGACTACACTCCGAATTAGAAGCCGCGGAAGAAGAAGCCATGTCCTATCCTATATAGTATAAATGATAAATCAATTAATGAATTAATATAATTAATACTTATCTCTAACTTAAGTTTTCTTAAGCAAAGATAAAACCAAATTAGAACTGTAAACGAAAATATTTTTTGATTCATGAATTTTTCCATATTTAATATATATATGTCAGTATATATATATAACTATTTTAAATACCCTAAATGAGTTTCCATGTATTAAAAAACTCATTAATATTATGAGACATTTAATTTTAAGCTCTTTTAATATCTTAAATATTATTTGAAAATTAATTATGTTAATATGTGACATTTTTTCACTGTTAAAATAAAAAAAAAATTAAAATATGAAACATTACCGAGAGGCGAGAGCAGAGGCTGAGAAATTTCAAATAATTAATAAGTAAATAACTATTAAACTTGCAATATCATTAGTCATTAACTAATTAATCGAAGTTGGAAAAAAAAAATAAAAATTTTGCCTTATACCTGATGCGAAGAAGACAGAAAGCAAAGGAAAGAAAATTAGGGTAGACGCAGGCGTGAAGAAGAGGAGAGAAAGCAGAGGCAGAGGAAAGAAATGAGGGTTGAGCCGAGAGAAAAAGAATTTTTTTATTATTATAAACCCTGCCCAAAACGACGTCGTTTTGGGGGCCTCATCGACAAAAAAAATGGCGCCGAGTCTCGGCGCCTAATCGTCCGATTTCCGGCCAAATCGGCGCCTAGGCGCCGATTTCACGCCGCCGACCTATTCCCGCGCCTAGGACGACCGACTCTGGCAAAATCGCCGCGGCTGGGCCGCGATGAGCGACTACGCGCCGCCTAGGCGGCACGTTTTCAAACACTGCTACTCATTTGAGTCTCATTAGTCATATTAATAAAACGTAGCTTCTGAATCATTCATATAATTATCAGCTAATCATATAGAGTAGTTCTGTTAGTACACAATGATGGATTTTATCATATCATCCTCTTGGGGATGGAGGTTGTGGGGTCACTATTCTAGGTTGATTACCTATCTTT
Organism: Zanthoxylum bungeanum; assembly: GCA_019454045.1. Lineage (NCBI taxonomy): Eukaryota > Viridiplantae > Streptophyta > Magnoliopsida > Sapindales > Rutaceae > Zanthoxylum > Zanthoxylum bungeanum. The sequence goes on from SKCR01031888.1 coordinate 7,834, forward strand.
GGATTTTTTGTTATTCTTTTAATTGCTCTCTTGGTTTCAATGGATATTTAACTTGATGCTATTTTGCCTTCTTGTAGATCGGGCTGTCCTGCTGGAATTCTATTCTTGATGCTAATGGGCAGTCTCCATATTCTTATGCCTTTACGGGGAATAATCACTCTTACAACAACCTGGTGGCTCGTAAACTTTCGGACAGAAGAAATGGTCAAGTCTCTATAGCGGTTGGGATGGAGATAGAGCAATCTGGATTGACAAAGGAGCAGGTGCATGGGATAAGCTCCCAATCCAAACATGTGGGTAAATCTTGTACCAAATGTGCAGTTGCTGCAGCAAAGTTCAATAAAAGGGTTCAAGGTTCACAGGGCTTGCTTAACCGCCCTTACATTCATTCAATGCTTGCCATTGCTGCTGTCTGCGTGTGCGTCTGCTTGTTCTTGCGAGGTTCTCCAGACATTGGTCTAGTTGCTCCATTTAAGTGGGAGAACTTGGATTATGGTCCAAAATAGTCATAAAGGGAAAGAACTTTTGAAGAAAATACAATGAAAAAAAGTCATTAGGAGCAGGCAGTGCACCAAGAGCCAGATATTACTTTGTGTGTCATGCTGCAATTAGGGCAAAGAAAGATATATCCCTTAAAAAGGATTGTCGAGAGCGGGCTCTATATCAGTTGGCTGACTGCCCGCTCAGAAGGTGGATATTACTTGAACAAACCTGAGATTTGACAAGTTTTAGTTTATGCCCGTTTTTCTGACTTGTTTGTGTTCAACTATGGAAGAAGTTCTCTCAGATGAGGAAGGCTTCTACCCATAAGATGATGGGGTGAAAGGTTGGATGATGGGCAGAATATTGAAGAAATTATTAAAAGGGTGGCTTGTGATGCATCAAAGACCAAGGTCGTTGGACAGGAGAAGGTAAAAACCCGTAACCATTCTGACTGGTCTGAGAAATTGAGCTAAAAGTTAAATTTTATATGATGTTTTCCTTTCTGATTACTTTTGAATTCATGAAAGCTACCAACTTGAAGTATAACTGACTTATGTTATTGGTATTGTTACTGTAAAGTTGATACTGTATGATTACATAGTGGACTATTTTTTGACAGTTTTAAAAGAAAAAAGAGGCAGGACTCCATTCTCTGTCGAATTATGTGCTGCACTTGCATCTATCTTAGTGTAGTTGTGCTGGCAATCATATCTTTGTTGAGATTGGGAGGTGACATGATATCAATGAACTCATCTGTTAGCATTAAGCTTGTGACGGTGGTGACTAGGGGCCAGATTTGAAGACCATTTAGTGTTTTCAGGCTCAGCTATTCATTCTTCACATTGTTAAACATAAAAAAACTTGGATACATATACAATTAGTGGTTCCCAACTCCAGCTTAGACATCAGGATATACAATCAACGACAGTGCTCATAATCAAATATCAGCTTAATTTATATCCTCTTGGTAGCAGCACTGCCCCTTCCTCTTGTGACATCTGAAACAAGGGCTTCTCCAACACCTTCTCCGAGCCCCTCAATCAACGCTCCAATGAATTCAACGACAACTTGAGAAGCAAGGCGTGCCGCAGTCCCTAACATGCTCGGCTTCTCTGGCTTTCCCTTGATGTTGTTAGCTTGCAGTCCATTAACCATGTCCTTAGCACAAACTGCATGTAGATGATAATCACAAACTGTGCACCGATACAATCTGCCTGACCTCTTCCTCTTGCACTCACCACAAACAAAACCAGAATCACCATTTGTTACCGGAGTCACGGCTAAGAGCTTTAAGGTATGTGGATGGACTGGATAGTTAGTTTCAGTTGAGAGCATAGCACAACAAGGATGCATCTGGAAGCTACATGCACTGCATCTAAAACTATACCCTTTTGTGCTTTTGCCACACACATCACACCTTGATTTTAGAATTCCTCCTTTAAATAATCCAAAAAAAAAAAAAAAAAAAATATCAACAAATTTTAGGCCTGCCTGCCCTTGTTTAAATGACAAGAATCACAATCTAATGAAGTGAACTCACCTGGTTTGGAAAAGAAAAGGAGATGGTGCTGGCGGTGTAAGGGATGATTCTTAAGAGTTTGAGGAGCAAAAGCACAAAACTCATGCAGCTGAAAATCACATTGCTGACAACTGAACCTTTTTCCTGAGCCATATTCTTTGCAACCTGCACATGTAAATAGATCAGGCAGGTCTATTTCAGCTAAAGGGTGTTGAGGGTGACCAAAATGAACTATTTCTTCTCCCAAAATGAGTTGAGGGGAAGTTGGAAATTCTCTCAAGGGAGATTTCCTAGGGCCAAATGTTGCTGATCTTTCAGGTTTTGGTACTGATTGAGGAGGAGGGTTCATCTGAAATGTTCTTGATTTCCCAAGAGGCTTCTTGTTGTTGCTCATCATCATGGCTAAGCTTTGATAATTGTTACCTAGCCAATAACTTAGTGGTGCAATTTGTAAAAGAAATGGGGAATATTTAAGCTGAAAAAGGTGACACTATTGGTGGCCCATGCAATTAAAGAGGATGCTATAGACAGATAGCTTGGATATTTTGCATGTGCCATGAGAGAAAATGTTGAATTCTTATCGATATTTGGGATTCTGTATTAAATAATATGGGATAAATTTTTATTTCGATTAAGATTTGAGACAAATTTTTCTTGAATAAAAAATGAATATAGATCCGGGATGATTTTCATCCAAATCTTTATTTTTTGTCTAAAATATCTTAAATCTTATTTGGAATTCAGGATCCTAAATAATTTAGTTCAGGATGATTTTTCATCCCAATTAAAAAAATCGTTACGAGATTCTGAATAATTTTTTGTCCTCAATCTTAATCGGAACGAAACCAGAATTAATAAATTCGGAACCTATATTATTGTTATCAAGATTAAAAAATACATTATTTTTAGCCAAGCATGAATATTCTTAGTTGATTAATCAATTATGATTAAAAAACTTTCCACTAAATCTAGAAGGTATTAATGATTGATCAACAATCAATACAATCTTATTGACAAGTACCATACATTCTCATATAAAATAAGATGGGGAATATAAATAAAGGAAAAGAAAAGATTTATGTCTTTGTTGGGCAAAATAATAGGCTATTACATGGGATTATGTTCCATGTTTATCTAACATGAGAAGATTTGTAAAGCAGAAGCAGGCCCAAAAAATAATGTTGGTTCCTCACTCTCAAGTTTCAACGAGAAAATAATTGATACCATGCAATCAAAGTCAAGGCGTTTTTATATTTTTAGCTTTAATCAAAGTGCAATTACATGTCATTTTTGAAGACTACTATGACCCCCGAATCTAAAGTACCCATAAGAGAGTTCTAATATTCGATTTAAAAGAAAAACTTTGAGATGTGCACTCAAATTTCTTCATATCCTGTTTGGTTTTTTTGCTTTAAGGTGAGTTGTAGAGCATTTAATTACATGAATTAAATAGGATGCTTTTCTTAATCATTTGACTAAGTGTCTCTTCTGCCCAATTATCAATTTGTATTTCAGTGATTCCTAATGTTATAAAGCTCTTTTATACCACTTTATTATTAATTTTTTAAATAAAAGAAACTAAAAATAAAGAAAAAAATATTCGCTAATGCATCTTTTAAGACTTTTGAGCCATATGATATAGACTTTCAAGTATCAACACCAAATAGTAAATTATTAGGTTGCATGTATCTCTTTCCCAATAATTGCTTGCTGCATCGTAATTCGTATGTTTTACAAACTGGTTAAGTTAAAGAGTCATGTCATCGAACAAAGACAAATTGATGCTTAAACGACTCTTTCAAAGGCTCAATTGCATGAGCATTTCTGTTCCTCTCTCATTTATACAATTGAAACATATCTCATTAAAATCTCGTCCTGCTTAAAATGATAAACCGGATGGTAAAATGCAGATCATTCATGTGTATTATATTTTGTCGATATGAATTTACAAAAAAAAATATATGTGGATTTGAACATGGGTATTATTCGGGCAGATTTCCGGTCCTTAAAACATGATTTTTATTTTTAATTTTTAAATTATTTAATTTTAAATATTCAAAATAAAATAATTAATATCCAGAATTTAACATTCAAAATAATATTTACAATTCAAAATCCATCCAAAAATGAAAATATTTTTTATTATTTTTTATTTTATTTCCAATTTTCAAATATCCAAATTGGGAATTCGAATTGTGGGTTAATTAATGTGCAAGTCCGAATCAGTGCAGATCGGAAATAAGCTTTGCCATCACCATTGGCCCATTACCAGCAAACTTGTCCTCTCATGCACCACCACACAAACAATAGAAAAATTGGGGGTGGAGCCCATCACATTCTGTCCTTCCACATCCCATATCATATGTGTAGTAAAAATGGCAACTCAATTCCTTCTTTTATATTCTCTTCCAACTCATCATCCCTTCAATTCTGATATCTTCTTGTACTCATATCACATTCACATTATGGTTTAGTGGTGAAAGAACTTAAGATTTGATTGTTAGATTCTGAATTCGAGTTCAAATATGTATTTTTTTTATAAGAATTTGAGACAATTAGAAATTTTATCTGTTTCACAGAAGATCGATTCGGATGTTTTGATTATGAAATTTTCAATATTTCAAAAAAAAAAAAAAAATCACTCTCACTTTTGGTAAGAATTAAGTTTCAATGCTCTACCGACAGTCTCAAACACAACATCAAATCATGGGAACGAAATATCCCAAGTAGACAATTTGTCACACGATTTCTTAATTTGACAAGATAGTAACATCAAGTTAATATATTTTAATTGACATAAGGTTACATTATTTATAAATCGAATTTAAAATTTCTGACATTTTTTTTTCCGGAATCGTTGGAACTCTACCGCCAAATCACTTATTTTAGGTTTAAGCGGAGCAGGTAAACCACCGACTGATTTCTAACATGTCAAACAATTTACAATTAATTATTTCATTAATGTGACCACATTTTCTTAGTTTGTTTTTTTTGTAATAGAGTTATTGACATATTTTTAATTTGACCAAACTTGATTAGAGTTTGAGTAATCAGAGACAGCAATATGATAATCATTTGCTCCGCTTAAATTCGGATTGGGTGTTTTGAGGGTGAGATTTCCAATATATATATTAAAAACATATTAACTGCGAGAATATAACAAAAATACATTAAAAATATGTTAAATTGATAATAATTATTAATAAGTTTAGTAATTCTGTTGGATTATATCAACATGATTAATAAATGAGACAAATTTATATCGATCAAAATTCCGCACTCCAAGAACAAAACACAACATGATAACCAGAGTAAATTTAAGTGTAATTTCACATATTCTTTTTAGAAACTTTAGAAATCCCGCCGCAAAATCACCCGACTCAAATTTAAGTGGAGCAGGTAAAACCCCCAAGCTTTTACAAGAAATGCACCCCTTGAACTCGAACACCTACTCAAGACATCAGATAACAGTAAATTGGACACTTATCGTTTCTAAGATTTCATTCTAAAGAAAACAAACTCATCATTGGACTTATACTTCACTACATAGGACTGAATATAATTTTTTTTTTTAAATAGCAGAAACTGACACACCTCCAAACTTAAAATTTGCATTGTCCTCAATGTAAGATAAACGAGAAGAAAAAAGAATGAGGAACAATACTACCGTGCATGGAGTTGATCAATCTTCTGTTGGTCAAACTCCGGTTATTCGAACTGTGTGGGTTGTGCTAGTACATCCATAAATACACATGCACACTATTAAACACGCAAATAGCACACAATAAAATAAACTAAAGTAAGGATAACAAATAAAAAAATCGTTGGTTGCCTCCCCGCTAGTGCTAAGTTTAATGTCTTCAACCAGACGTTATATGAAGTTCTTCTTTCAAGGAGGCTTCAATGTGGCTTTGGATGTCCTAGATAGGACAGTCCCATGAGCATTACTCTTTAATTTCCTCTTCCAACCATGAGATGATAAATAAATATATTCTATACTCAATGCCACCTTCTTCAAATATGTATCCTTAAGGGGTCTTGAATGAAAGAATAGATCATCAGAAGTGTTGGACAATTATGACTCATAGCATCACTATTTGTACAGAACATGGTGTTGTACCAATTAACTATTCCAAGTATATTCCATGACAAGTAAGCTCTCCATTCCCTAATCTTCCTCCTAATTTCAGTTTTGGGTAAGGAAATAAAGCCCTAATTTCGCACCTTGTGTTACCTTAGTAATGAGAATTGCATAATTGACTTTGGATGAGTTGTTAGCATGCATGGTACTGAGTATCTTGATAAGATTAGCTTGGTATAAGTCTTGATGTGTAGAAATGTGTTGGAGGATTATTACTTTGTAATTTAATGATAATAGGTGATAATGTGCATGTTTGGGTGGTGATTTGGGATGAAATGAGTTTTGACCAATGTTAAAGTTGGAAGAGTGTTCATGTGTTGTGTTAGCTTAAGGGTGTGTGGATTGTTTGAAAATGGATTGAAGAGTTGAAGCTTGGCCTCGAAATTGGCCTAGCGTCGCGACGTAAAAGAGCCCGCGTCGCGACGCGTAAAAGAAAGAAGCTCACTGCCTAGGTCTGATTGAGTTGGCATCACGATGCTCAAAGCTTAGCGTCGTAACGCGGAGCAAACAGAGGCTCGTCCTCGGTTTTTTATCAGTGAGCGTCAGGACGCCAAGGAGCCCACGTCGCGACGAGAGGCTAAATTTGTAGAATCAGTTTAGCCTTTTCAGTTCCAACTCAGGATGTTAAGGGCCATCTTTAGGGTCTCATATCGACTCTTTTACACATAATTTTTCATGTCACAACTTGTGTTATGATTAAGTTACCAATTATAGATAATTGCAGGGACCGTAATTTCCTTCAGCAATAGAGTAATGCCAGACAGATTCCATATCTGTGAGTGGACACTTTTCTTAAGTTGATTTTACATTATGATTGTTTTAAATATCAGACTTACTCTTTCATTTTTAGGGCATTAGCCAAGTTCACTTTCAATAATATTTTGATTGAGTATGTATTAAGAAATGGTTTAGAAAAGAGAAGTTTTCAAAACATGACTTGATGTTTTCAAGCCATGGGGGAAAAACCCACCTCAGTATGTAACTTGACTCAGATACAGAATTGATAGACTCAGATATCGTGTGCACACGCAGTTCAGAACTAAGGGATGAAAAATACCCATAGATCCTAGATTCAGAGCTGGAGGGTAGCATAGATCCGTACCCTCAGTTCTAGTTCAGTGGCTTGGGGGACGACAATACGTAATGCCCCAAGACCACTAGTTTCAGGGACAAGTAGTGGCATGTTTTGGGGGATGACGATACGTAACGCCCCAATGTCATGAGTTTGCACTCTTGGCTCTAGTTAGGCGTATGGGGGATGACGATACGTAACGCCCCCATGCGTCAGGTTTTTCAGAGACAGATTCCAGTGACAGGATTTCAGAGATAAGGTTTTCAGAATTGCAGTTTTCAGAAATGATTGTTTTCTAAAAGAAGTTTTAGAAAGAAAATTTGGATTCACAGAAAAACTCATAGTTTTACAGACACAAAAGCTTTTTCAGGAAAGTTTTATTGAAAAAGTTGTGTTTCAGATAAGGAAAGAGTTTTCAGAGAAAGGTAGATTTCTGGTGACAATTTTGATTTTATAACCATGAGTTTTCATAAAAGTACACCAGTATTTATTTTAAATCATCCACTCACTTAGATCGTTCAACGATCTAACCCCTTACTCCCAGTTTCTTTATTTTGTAGGTTTACCCGGTGGACAAGTTCGAGAGGATAGATACTGATGTAATGCATAATAAGTATTTCTCCGTCCACCAGTTCAGGTCAAAAATAAGGCTTAGTTCAGTCAGAGTCAGGAAAGGTCATGTGTCATATAGTAAAGTTTGCATATGTAATGCATAATAAGTATTTCTCTGTCAGAGTCGTAATGTATACTAAAAATGAGTATATAATAAGAAAAATGTTATGCATTTATGTTGATATAGTTGGGCACTGGTTCCATGCATGAGTTTATATATATGAAATGAGATTAACAATTGTCAGAAAGTCAGAGGCTCAGGGGAGTAGGACGGCATATTCCCTGCCGGTAACATCTCCAGATTGGGGATGTTACACAACATGCCTCAGAAAATCAGACTGTATCTCACCAAAATGAGATATAACATAATTTTTTAAAGTCCTTAGTTCTCCCATCGCCCAATGATATTCCATTATTTCGAAAACTTGAAATCAAAGAAAAAAGAAAAAAAGAAAAGAAAAAGAGTATTTAGCTTAAACAAGTAGAGTGTTGTCATAATATTAATAACGAAAAATAAAATAAGTCACTCACAACGAAGCCAAAAACTTGATCGTGATTTTACTACCGCACACAAACGCACGTATCACTCAAGTAATATAGTGACTATTAGTTAGATATCGTACCCACACGGACTTATTATTTTTCCTATTAATACTAAAACTAACATACTTAACTGAAACTAAACTATTGGTTGCTATAGAGATTGATTAATCTAAAATTGATTGAAAGATTAAATAAGAGCGAACAATAATTTTGGAGATAAAATTTATATGCGAGAAGAACCTAGGGTTGTTACTTCACCTAAGTACGCAAACAATGAGCTCATGAACTTTTCATTCAATTGAGTTGTTGTTATGAATTATTAACCAATTAACTATATGTCTATGTTAATAATTTTAAACCAAATTCATTGAGATCAAGTTCTAATATTGGCTACGCATGCCCTGCAGATATATGTCTATCCTACAAGGGAATCTATTCAAAAGAATGAGATCACATACTATTATTCCCAAGGCTTAATCCAAATTTCCTACGTTGAGTTCCTAAGGATTTACCACGACTATTCTATTGTTGGCTAGATAATAAAATATGCAACCAAACACAGATAATAATAAACAATCACATAACAAACCCAAAAGAATAAAATTATGCACCTCAATTAAATATAGTACTTAAAATTCATTACAATCTTAGATGAATGATTTATCTACTCATGATAATAAAAAAAAAATGAGCTAATCATTATTGATATAAAACAAGAACTCATAAAAGATAAACTAGAGAGAAAATGGAAGAAAAAACTCTCGTTTGCAGTTTTCGCCTTCAATCTCCAGCACCAGTCGTCCTTGTCTTGCTCTAGGCGTTTTTCTATGCTATAAGACTCCAAAATTATGTTATGAGGCTTCTCTTTAGGTTTTGGGATGAGCTTGTACTTATATAGGAGGTTCATGAGGTATTTTCTTGTTAAAAATCAGATTCTGGACGAACTGGGACTTCTTATTCCTTGTTGCGACTCGCTAACCGTGCGTCTCGACTCTCATCATCATCATCGACGCGTCGCGACGCACCACCATGTGTTGCATTCTATCTTGATTCTGTGAAGCCGCGCGTTGCGACACACTTCCATCGTCGGGACGTGCGGGATGACTTTGAAATTTGACCTAATTTTTCTTTGTATTTTCTAATTCATCCCTAGTTAAGTTCGTTTGAGTCGTGATATAATTTTAACATGCAAAATATACCCAAAACACATCAAAACGCTCATACAACTTGAAATAACATAAAATATTGAGATAAAGAGGCGATAAATATATATATATATATACTCTGCTATTACACAACTCAATAATTTGCAAGCTGGAATATGCAAATAGGAATGGAATAGATAGAATGGTGCCAAAGTGTCCCTATAGAAAATAGAGCTGTTACTTTTTGTTTAGATTCATTCAGCTACCCTATCTTTTTCTATTATTTTGAAAATCTCCATCTATAAATAATGCCATATTATGCATTACATAACAAATTATGGACTCAATTAACCAACTCTTAATCATATTTTAAAAGTTTTAGCTGGTCCCAACTAACTAATTTTGTTCCCACTTCACATCAACATTCATAAAACATCAATAAATAAAAATGAACACGCAAGATTTTACAAGTTATTACAATTTTTAGCCACCGACAAAACCCATGTTCTTCAAGAAAGTAAACGAATGTCGTTTTCTTACAAGTTCTACAAAATCTGTGAAACAAACTGCAACAAGCAATTAATAATGTCAATAAATAAGCTGAATATAAGAAGGATATTGAACCCCAAAAAGCTATAAAAAAAAAGGGTATTGTGAGAAGGGCATTAGGCTTCAATCATGAATCAGTTTATCTTTTGTTTTTCAAAACAAAAAATTTACTTTGCTTGAAGATAAGATTTTCTGATAGGGGTAGTTTCTTGAAAAATAATATATAAAAATGAACATTTATTAACTATTACTTTTTTTTTTTTTTCATTTTTATTATGCTAGAGCAACTCTTGAAGGATTTAAAAAGTATTGAAAAACATAATTATTTTTAAAAAATATAAAAATAAGATTTTTATACTACAATAAAAATCCTACCCTACTACAATAAAAATTTAAAAAGTATTGAAAAACATAATTATTTTGAAGGATTTTTTTATATATGTGATTTTGTGAGACTTTTTAGTGAAAATTATAAATATCAAACTCTATAAAAAATCCTACCCTATCCCATGAGATTTTTTACATAAGATTTTTTTGATTGTTAGAAAACAGAAGATAAACATACATGTTAGCTCTTCGTGAACAAGTTACTTGCTTATTAGTAATTTCTTTTTTTTTTTCTTTCAAACAAAATAATATGACTTTCTTTTAAATGCAACTGGTAATGTCATTCCTCCAACCATTTTTCTTAATGAATTTCAATATTTCATTTTCTAGGAGGAAAATTCTATCACATTTAAAGATAATTTCATAGATTTTCTTTGAGGCCAGCAGAACTTCTTCAATCAGATAGATGATAATGTACAAAGGGAATTTAGCACAACAATGATTTTTTCCCTTGTTTTATCGCTAATTTTTTAGCTTCATAAAAATAAAAAATAAAATTTATATGTGGTCTTTTCAAATCTTTTAAATTCTTATGATATAAATCTTTTAAAATTCAATAAGTAAATAATCATGATTAAAAAAACTGTAACAAAATCTTATAAGTCATTAAATTCTTAAATAGTATTTTAAAATCCACTGGACTTATTTATCCATAAATAATATTTTAAAATCTCAATTGAATACACCCATAATATTAACTTTTTATCTTTTTGATTATGAATTCGAATTTTGAAAAAAAAAAAAAGAATGATGTTACGAACATTAAGATATTTTTAAATCCTGTTAATAGCAATGGCTTTACACTGAGTAGCACCAAGTTTTTTTGGCATTTTGTTATTGTTGGAGAAAGAGGAATAACTATTCATTATGATGATTGATTCTGTAGTATAATGCTCAGCACATGGCTTCTTCAATATTAAATAAAACCAATTCTTTTTGTTTTTATAACTGGATTCCAGCTCATGCTTCTGCTGCGAATATTTTCAATTTCAATTCACCAGTTAAATAATGTGCCTAACACCACAATTGTTGACTATTTATTTAAGTAAACAGATTTTATTTGATTATGAAATTTGGTTTAACATGTTGACTAGAACATGTTGTAAATTCCTCAAATTCATTAAATATGATATGTATATGTATAGGTAGATCATTGTGATTTTCAAGGGGTGTATGGGAGGTTGCAATCCTTGGAGGGTTGCAACCCACACCGAGGGGTGCCCTATTGGCACCCCTCCATGCCTTATAAAAGAAGGCCTTTATTCCAAATGAAAGATAGATAATATACAGAATATCTAACCAAAAGAAGGCATTGTGTTTTCCTTGTTTTTGAGAGAGAGATCCACCATTGAATCTGAGTTCGCATACTTGTTAAGGAGTGCTCCTTGAACAAGAAGTATCCAAGTTATCCTGGGAGAACGTTGGCAATTTGAATCCGTAGAGCACCTGTGATGGGGCCAATAAGTTCTTAAGGACAGAGAGATCTCGACTTGGATTGAATCTGTAAACTTGATTTCCAGGTTTGTCTTGAAGTTTTTCTGGTATTAGGGTTTTTGCATCTAGATCTACTTTTGGTTGTTGATCTGTTTGATTTGCATGTTATATTACTGTTTAATGACACAATACTTACAACAATCTTAAGAACTTATTGCTCTAGTGTTATTAGGTAGTAATTCGCATGTTAGGGTTTGTATATTTTCTGTAAAATACGAACTGTGCATGAAAAAACCGTAGGGCGTTCGAACGCCCGACGCACGCGAAGGCAAAAATCTGAAAATTCATAAGAACGTTCGAACGCCTCTTCAAACGTAACTCGAACGCAAGCCTTCTGCCTTAGAACGTTCGAACGCGTCCTGAACGCTATACGAACGTGAACTCTCTGGAATCATTCCGTTCGAACGCGTTCTCGAACGCTATACGAACGTGAACTCTCTGGAAACATTCCGTTCGAACGCGTTATCAAACGCTACACGAACGTGAACTCTCTGGAAACACTTCGTTCGAACGCGTTATCAAACGCAACACGAACGCACACACTAGACAGTCTCGTTCGAACGTAGATACGAACGTGACACTAACGATCTTGTCCTGGAAGTATCATAAATTGCAAACTTTAATTAATATTAAGTTATTATTAAGTTGTTCAATTATCACAAGCATACACATAGTGATAAAGTTGAAATTAATTGGTTGTTGCATAATTGGTTGAGAATTTAAAGTGTAATTTTGCACAAGTAATTCCATCCAATCTTGATTGACATATATATCTACACTTATCGTATTAATTGTGCTATTGGAAGAGTGTAAATCTGGGTTTTGAATTGCTAAAAGATTCTATTGGAAAAAGTGTTTGAAGAATATTCGTTCATTCAATTTTCCTTAAGTATCTTGAAGTTGAATTTCAAGGACTTGTGTTTATTGGAACTTTCGTCCATTAGAACAACAAGTGACTACCCAGTACATCACTTTGAACTAGATCATTCGTTGATCGTGGTGTAATTTGTCTTTCGTAGACTGATTGAACCCTGTGGCAGAGCAAAATGCTGTTCTACCTGACAACTCTCTAGTTGGCTAAATTCCTCAAAGATCCTCCGGGTCCTGTGGAGGGTGAATCTGAATTGGCCAAGGAAGAGCGAGAACAGACTTGGATGTCTGGAGACTTCTTATGCAAGAACTACCTTTTGGGTGGTCTTGACAATACCCTGTACAATGTGTACCATGTCATGACTTCTGCGAAGGTTCTCTGGGAATCTCTCGAGAAGAAGTACAAAACCGAAGATGTCGGACAAAAGAAATTTGTCGTGGGTAGGATCCTGGACTACAAGATGGTAGTTTCAAGGACGGTGATGTCTCATTTGGGTGAACAATAATAGATCATTCATGAAATACTGAATGAAGGAATGAAACTCTATGAGACGTTTCAAGTTGCCACCATAATTGAAAAGTTGCCTCCATCATGGAAGGACTTCAGGAGCTATCTGCAACACAGAAAAAAGCATATGAGCCTTGAAGACCTTGGAGTTCGATTGAGAATCGAACAGGACAACATGATGTCCGAGAAGGCCAGCTACAAGACTATGGAGTCTAAGGCCAACATCTTTGAGGATGTAAAGGGTAGCAAGAAAAGAAAGAACAGTGAAGCTGATTCTTCCCAAGCGAACAATAAGTTCAATGGGAAGTGCTACAACTGTGATAAGAGCGGTCATATGACAATGGACTGCAGAAACAAGATATCTCAGGACAATGGCAGGAAAAATGAGGCCTATGTCGCTGAAGATGAGCAGTTAACTGATGAGATTTCAGAAATTAATCTCTCAGCAGTGGTAACTGAAGCCAACTTGGTTGGGAATCCGAGAGAATGATGGGTAGACACTAGGGCTACTCGTCATATCTGTGCTGATAGCAAGATGTTTTCCTCGTATCAGAAAGGTCGATGGCGGCGATCATCTGACAATGGGAAACTCGTCTACCTCTAGAGTGGTTGGACAAGGCACAGTAGTTCTGAAAATGATATCCGGAACGGAACTTACATATAAGAATGTTTGCATGTTCCAGATATTCGGAAGAACTCGGTCTCGGATTTGTATTTGTTTCTGACAAGATTGTATTGACCAAAAATGATGTCTATGTAGGAAAATGATACCTCGCTGAGGGTCTTTTCAATGACTGTCAATTGTGCTATTAATAAAGCTGAAACTTCTGCTTATATTATTTAGTCACAAAATGTATGGCATGAGAGGTTAGGACATGTTAATTATGATACAATGCGTACATTAATTAACATGAACCTTATACCTAAATTTGCATTGATAGCCAACATGAGTGTGAGGCATGTGTTGAAGCAAAAATACATAGAACATCATAGAACGAAGTTCTGAACCCTTGGAACTTGTACACACTGACGTGTGTGACATGAATATTGTGCAAATAAGAGGCGGTAAAAAGTACTTTGTCACTTTTATCGATGAAAGCACAAGATTCTGTTAAGTGTATTTGCTGAGGAGCAAAGCTGAAGCTATTGAGAGCTTTATACACTGAGAACGAAGTTGCAAATCAACCTGGCAAGTAAATCAAAAGAATCAGAAGTGATAGTGGTGGTGAATATGTTTCATCATTCGGTGAATATTGTTCTGTGCACGGAATTATTCACGAAACCACTGCTCCTTATTCTCCTCAATGGGATTGCTGAGTGCAAAAACCGAACGTTGAAGGAATTGATGAATGCCATGTTGACTAGTTCTGGCTTACCTCAGAACGTGTGGGGGGAAAGCCCTGCTTTCCGCGAACTACGTTCTGAACAAGCTTCCTCACAGGAGATTAGACAAGACACCATATGAGTTGTGGAAAGGTTATGTACCATCCTACAAATATCTGAAAATGTGGGGGTGTCTTGCTAATTGCCAAGGTGATGGTTCCTAAACCTAAGAAGGTGGAATATGATCCAAAACTGTTGACTCCTGACATCAATCCAAATGTGATGATTGAGTCAAGGAATGCAATATTTTTGAAGAGACATTTCCTTGTAAGGAAAGACAAAGAAGAGAGTCTCTCAAAAAGATCTGTTGATACTGTCAAGGACAGTGATCAAGTTGACCAAGAGTCAGATCCGATTTTCTGACATATTTGTTAGAAAATGAGCCTCAAAGCTATAAAGAAGCAATGTCTTCTTTGGAGGCACCTCTGTGGAAAGAGGCAATTATCAGTGAGATTGATTCAATCCTACAGAACCATACTTGGGAGTTGGTTGATCTTCCTCCAGGTTGTAAGCCACTGGGCTACAAATGGAAAGATGAAAATGGATGGATCAATAGATAAGTACAACAAGCGAGGTTTGTCATAAAAGATTATAGACAGTAAGAAGGCCTTGTTTACTTTGACACCTATCCACCAGTGATTCGTATCACATCAGTAGAATGCTTATAGCCATAGCAGCTATATTTGGTCTTGAAATACATCAAAAGGATGTAAAGACGTTATTCTTGAATGGTGAATTGGATGAAGAGACTTACATGGAACAACCAGAAGGGTTTAATGTTCCTGGATAAGAACAGAAGGTGTGCAAACTTGTAAAATCCTTGTACGGATTAAAACAAGCACCTAGACAATGACATGAGAACATTGACAAAGAGATGTTGTCAAGTGGGTTTAAAACCGATGAGTGTGATAAGTGTATATACGCCAAATCAACTCAAGAATGATATGTCGTTGTATGTCTCTATGTAGACGATATGCTGATAATTGGTAATAATCATGAGTTGATTCAGTTTACCAAGAAAGTGTTAACCAGCAAATTTGATATGAAAGATTTGGGAGTAGCTAACCTAACTCTTCCTCTATCAAAGAATACTGGCTTAAGCATATCGCAATTAGAGTATTCAAGGATCATCGGAAGTCTGATGTATCTCACAAATCGCACACGAACTGATATCGCTCAAGCCGTGAATAGGCTTAGCAGATATACTAGCAATCCAGGACATAACCACTGGAAAAGCCATAGTAAGTGTTTTGAGGTATAAGAAACTTCAAAATATGGGCTACATTACGAGAGATATCCTGCTGTTCTAGAGGGATACAGCGATGCTGGATATCTGATATAGTGGATTCCAAATCTACGGTTGGATTTGTTTTCACACTTGGTAATGCAGCCGTGTCATGGAAATCCTCGAGGCAAACATGTGTTGCCCAGTCTACTATGGAATCTGAGTTCATAGCATTAGACAAAACAGCGGAAGAAGCAGAATGGCTTAAAAACTTCCTGGAGGATATTCCTAGTTGGGCCAAACTGGTGCCAACGATTAGCATACATTGTGAAAGCTAATCGGCTATTGGGAGAGCCCAAAATACAATGTATAATGGTGTCTCGACACATACGTCGGAGACATAATACCATACGTCAACTGCTCTCAAGTGGCATAATAACGATCGATTATGTCAGGTCGAAGGAAAACCTAGCGGATCCACTAACTAAAGGTTTACCTCGAGAGCAAGTTGAGAAGTCATCGAGGGGAATGGGCTTGAAGCCTATAATCTAAGAATTGTCACTGTGGAAACCCAACCTAGCTGACTGGAGATCCCAAGATCTAGGTTCAAAAGGGACAATAGAAACTTTGTGCAATTCAAAACAAGCACTGAAGAGTTTTGTACTCTTTCCCATTCCGATAATGACGCTGAGTGCTGTCTGTCATTGGTTAGGATAAGCTAAGGCTTTTAATGATCACTATATTAGGAGATGAGTCCTAATGGGGGTAAGACAGATTACCTCTTCATAGTAGATCACCTATTTCAAGTAAGAAGTGAGGCCGCTTCCATGGGAACCTTTAAAGGCGGGTTACCCTAAAGTGCTTGATGAATCCGGGACCGTTGTTCAGGGCCGAAATGAACACAACCGTAGAACGGGAAAATGGTCGAATTAAAGCTGTGTGTTGGCAATTGTCTTGGTTTACACCAACGACAGAACAGTTCAAGACTATGGGTCACTGGTTTGCCAAGTAAATCCGATTGTCATTCACTAGGAAAGGTTCAAGGCGAAAGCTACCTATTTCGATGCAGCTTTAGCTCACGGTATCTCTCTCACGTGCCTGAATGAATATTTGAAGAATTGTGGGGGATTGTTGTAAATTCCTCAAATTCATAAATAGATAATATGTATATGTAGATCATTGGGATTTTCAAGGGGTGTATTGGAGGTTGCAATCCTTGGAGGGTTGCAACCCACCCCAAGGGGTGCCCTATTGGCACCCATCCATGCCTTATAAAAGAAGGCCTTTATTCCAAATGAAAGATAGAGAATATATACAGAATATCTAACCAAAAAGAAGGCATTGTGTTTTCCTTATTTTTGAGAGAGAGATCCACCATTGAATCCGAGTTCGCATACTTGTTAAGGAGTGCTCCTTGAACAAGAAGTATCCAAGTTATCCTGGGAGAACGTTGGCAATTTGAATCGTAGAGCACCTGTGACGGGGCCAATAAGTTCTTAAGGACAGAGAGATCTCGACTTGGATTGAATTTGTAAACTTGATTTCCAGGTTTGTCTTGAAGTTTTTCTAGTATTAGGGTTTTTGCATCTAGATCTACTTTTGGTTGTTGATCTGTCTGATTTGCATGTTATATTACTGTTTAATGACACAATACTTACAACAGAACAATATAGGATCAATGGGAACATTAGAGATTAATAATGCATTAATTAAATTGAAACAATTTTAATTACTGTATCTAGGTCACATTGAAGATCTCACAGATTAATATACAATTTCAATACACCTCTTCCAACTTCCAAGGAAATGATTAATCTTTTTGTATATAATAAACTACTTATTACTTTTAGTTTACTATTATTTAATTGTAAATGCTTTGAGAATTACTGAGGTAAACAAAGCACTTTATCGGAAAGAAGGAAAAATACTTTGTTTTGTCTAATGAATTGGTGTTATTCGGATAAGAATCTGAGGCTTCTCAGTTCTCATTGGAGTGGTAGATAATAATTGATTTTGTTTGTTGCGTGTTAGTAATTTTCGTAATAAAATAAGTTTAATTGAGTAGTAATGAGTCTTGAAGATCTTAGAACAATTGGACAAGTATGCGAACAACATTATATGAAGATATCAGAGATTCCGTTCGTTCTCCATTATTGTTTGGGTTCGAACGCTAAGCGTTAGTGTATCGTTTGATATTTTGTTCGAACAAAAGCTTCGAGAGAATACTTGTTCGAGTCACGTTCGAAAGAAATTGACCAGAGGCTTCATGTTCGATTTGCGTTCGTTATTGCATTCGAAGGGTTTTGCGGGACTACTCACGTTCGTCACGCGTTCCTGTGGCATTCGAACGTCCGTGCATAACTGGATTATTTTGGACGTGTTTTGAAGCCAGTTTGAGACAAGGAAAACCTTACCTATAAAAAGAAACACATAGCCACTTTACCTTTATTGGTTATTTTGTAGGAAACACAATTGATTCCCTTGTCTTCTATGTTTTAGTGATTTGTTCTTTGGTAACCATCAACACAATACACAACTCTTACCCAATATCTTAATCCTTCAGAGTTATGAGGAGGTGATTGGAGGTCAGAGTTTCGACATTGCAAGTTTACAGATTGGATTCACTCAGAGACTTCAGAGGTTTTGAAGAAGGCCGTTTGGTGCGGGCTCGGTGAGTTCTTCAAGTTATTATAGTATGGAGGTATTCAAGTTAGTGAAGTCGTCACCATAAGTCTTATACCATCACTGTAAGTTTTCTTTATTATAGTAGATTCGAGTAGTAACCTATACCCGAAGTGGTTTTTTTACTCTTGAGGGTTTTTTACTCCGTCAATAAAATCTTCGTGTTGATTGCTCATTTACTTTTCGCTCTTTAATTATTGCTTTGATTGAGAATGTGGTAATTGATTAGAATTAAGGTTGCTTATTGATTCAAGCCATATTTGCTCTACCTTTGACCTGTCTTAGGAAGAGTCATTGATTAATTAATTCCGTACAAGGTCAGAACCTTAGGTCAACTTCGAATTTTCAATTGGTATCAGAGCTTCACTTCGATCCTTGACCCGCTAACTATGAAAAGAAATCAACCCTTAAATTGTCCCTCGTTCTTTGATGAGACTGAGTATCTTTATTGGAAGATTCGCATGATAACGTTTCTTAAACCCCTAGATGAGAGGGTGAGAATGTCAGTAGAGTATGGGTGGAAACCTTTCGTGGTCATGGTTAATGTGGTTTCTTCCCATAATGATAAATTCACTTGGACCAAAGAGGAGTTTGAAGGGAGCAATAGGAATAGAAAAACCATTAATGTTATTCATGTTGTTGTTTGCTCAGCTGAGTTTATGAGAATCTCCATGTGTGAGATTGCCAAGGATGCATGGGACATTCTTGAGACTTTTCATGAGGGGACACTGTCTGTTAAGAACGATAGACTCCAAGAGCTTGCTACTAGGTTAGAAGTTGCTAGGATGAAAGAAGATGAAACCTTTTATGAATTTTATGCTGAAATTAACGATATTATTAATTTCAGTTTTAACTTAGAACAGACAATTCATATTGTTAGAGTTGGTGCTTGAAGTGACAATCCGAATAATATACCCATCCCTATATTGGTTTTGTTGTACCATATTATGAGTGCCGGTTTCAACTCGAAATTATTGACATCGATTGGTTGGTAAGCAATCCCCGAATAATTGTCGTCAATGACTGGTTTAAAATGGTCACGGATTGCTACATGACACGGATTGTTGTCCATATTTTCAGCTGCGATTGCTACATGGCGTTGATTATTCTCTCTGTTTGTAGCTGCCATTGGTCCTTTTTCAACTTTTGTCTCTTTTCTTAGTCTTCTTACTGTTCGCTCTATTTCAGGATAAAATAAGAGTAAATCAAGACTTATGGATCGTCTCATTCACAGCAAAGCATCGAAAGAAAGAGAAAAAATCAAGACAAGAGTCAAATAATAGTAAATATTAAATAAATAAAGTAAAATCTAAATTAAAATTAAGGGTAGTTGGTAACAGTATCAATGTTAATAAGATTAGCAATCCCCGACAACAGCACCAAAAATTTATTGCGAAATTTTCGTACCGCAAATGTACAGTGTCAAGTTTTAGTAAAGATGAATAAGAATGTCGAACCCACAGGGATCGAAATCCAATTTGCACTAAATACTATAATTACTAACCCTAACTTTATCTAGAAACACAATTAAAATTGACTAAATGGAAAATAAAAACAA
The DNA here is from genome assembly GCA_019454045.1 of Zanthoxylum bungeanum. NCBI lineage: Eukaryota > Viridiplantae > Streptophyta > Magnoliopsida > Sapindales > Rutaceae > Zanthoxylum > Zanthoxylum bungeanum. The sequence continues at coordinate 28,005 of SKCR01031888.1, forward strand.
AATAAATAAGAAAGCAAAATGATTATATGGAAAAAAATCAATATAAGATGAATTCTAGAGTCTGACTTCACCTAGCTATCCCCTATGTGTTTTTTTATGCCAAAAAACTATTATTCAGTTTCTGAGTTTATAAGCCAAGACTCCTAAATTATTCTACCTTCTCTCCCGAGTGTCGAGTGAAACTATTGTTAATTGCCGACTTCGATATCCCTACAAAAATCTCATAATTAACAACTCATTAAGCTTTGTGATTCTTTGTTAATGACATCAAAAGAATTATAGATTTTCCAAAACTCTATAAATTTCCTAGGTTATATTTTCTAGATCCTATTTAAAACCCCCTCTGATCGGTGAAATCACTCACGTAATGCAAGCGCACGCATCGCTCAAGTAGTATAAAATGTATCGATCCCATGAGGACTTAATACCTTAACTATTAATTTATGACGTTAAATGTTTACGAGTATCTAATAGATTGATTGTTGATTGAATGTTGATTTTTATCTAAAAACAAGTAAATAAAACAGTGCGAAAATAAATAAAAGGAAAATTCAGTATTATTAAACTATCTAGGGTTGTGAATCCTTCCAATATCTTTTAAAGATGAAGTGGTTCTCTCATGTTTGTGTAATATATCGGTTTATTAAGCCGGAACACGAAAATATGCAAAAGCCTCTTCCGATTGCCAGATGCAAACACCCAGTGTAACCCAATTAACTATATTCCTATATTAACCTAGTTATCTGAATTCATTAAGATTAAGTTCCAATTATGGCTACCCCGCCCGACAGGTATATTCCTATCCTGTAAGGAAATCTACTTAAGAGTCATTTGCCCCGAGGTGAGACCATGAGCTATTGAGTCTAAGGCTAAACCTAAAATCTCTTTTCCAAGTTCATTTTAAGTTTACCAAATCAATCTTATTAATGGCCAGTTAACAAGAAGCATTAAGACTAAGGCTCAATAAATAAACCTTTATATTACCCAAAACATAAAATTACCACTTATGAACCGGTGATGTTGGAATTCATCACAACCCTAGATACGGGGTTTAGTTACCACACATATTTAGAAATATTAAAGACATAAATAAAGTAAATGACATAAAGTAAAGCTGTAAATTAAAAAGATAAATTAACAATAAAGAAAATATTAGGATTATATGATCCACTGTTACTACTTCTAATTTAGATATCTCCCTTATTATAATATATAAACTTTGCATGACATTACCAACCGGTCATATAGGCGGTATCCTAATTAAGTCAAATTTTAGATTAATTCCAACTGACCATAAAGGCGGTATCCAATTTAGTCAGGTTACAATCAATTTAATAAAGTCCAACTGACCATAAAGGCGGTATCCCATTGAGTAAGGGCTTAAAATAGTTTATATATTATAATTAAGGGAGATTAATCTAAATATTAGTAATAAAAGCTTTACCCTTCACCCCAGCAGAAGGGAGTTACCTCCTCATACTGAAAAGTAAAATAAAGAAAGAACTATTGCATAAAATAAAAATTAAATACAAGAAAACTATAAATAAAACAATAAGATACAATCTTCTTAGTATTCTTAAGGAAATCCCAATAAGAAGGTATGCAATTTACAAATGAAATGGCTTGGTATTTATAGGCAAAATTTTGCCTTCACCAATTTCTCCACTAATTTCTCCACCAAACATGACACCAAATATGACACAAAACATGGCACCAAATCCTCCACCAAACATGCATGTTTGGTGGAAGTTTGACCATTTTTATTTTTTATTTTATTTTTTGTTTTGAAAATGACTTTAATAATTGCACATAACACACTTGCGGATGTTTTATCAATTTCGGTCATGAAAACTTCCGAATTCGAAATTATTATGAACTTCACAGTTGTAGAACTGTGAGTCTTCTTTAATCCGGAACTTGAATCACCTCAATCCGATATCGTAGTAGAAAGTAAAGGCCAAAATACAAAAATTACGCAAACTTGAAATTTCCGAAATTGTACTTCGTTAGAATGCCATTTCAAGTTTCCAACCTCCAAAATCCAAATGCCATGTCCAGTTTTTGCCCTTATTTGTTCCACATTTAGTCCTGATTGATTCCATTGAGTCCCAAAACTTTATTTATCTGTAAAACACACAAAAACACATCAAAACATTCATAAAACTCGAGAAACCATACAAAATATTAGGTTTAAGGGGCGGTAAATAGTGATATATTTTTCGCTCATCACACCCCCAAACCTAACATTTTGCTAGTCCTCGAGCAAAATAAAAAATAAAATAAAATAAATAACTGAAACTAAATTAAATTAAGCCACTTTCGTAGGGATCACGGTTGAATTTAGTGTATGCAACAAGCCTTTAAACCCATAGGTGTCCTTAGTGGACGAGTTGTAGTCTCGTGAGGGTTTACAGTGACGATACCCACAAACGTCAAATGCACACAAAAGCAAAAAGTTCAAACAAGTTAGTGACTAAACAAGTGAAACTTCTTATCAAAGTTAATAACTGTTTTCTTTCTTTCTAAATTACCAAATAAGTAAATTCTCCGATTATTTTTACCATTCTCCATATACACAAACAATAAGGTATTAATCAAATCGTTGTGCCCACAATATTCATAAGTGTAGTTGAAAAGAGAGTAATATTTTTGTCCTAAAGTTATATCAGAATTCACACGTTTTTTGGCAATGATTTAATTTTTTAAATTTTTTTACAATATTTTCAATCCATGTAACGAGCTTTGGGCCAGCGACTCCCAAGCCGGTTGGCTTTAGGGCACTAGGTGTTAAGAAAACCTTACAGACTTAACTACTCAGATTTCAGATATCTTTATTTATTTATTTATTTACAACATCTTCAATCCATGTAACGAGCTTTGGGCCAATGACTCCCAAACCAGTTAGCTTTAGGGCACTAGGTGTTAAGACACCCTTACAGACTTAATTACTCGGATTTCAGATATTTAATTTTTTTTATTATTCCATTGCTTTTTTAAATGCTTCCTCTAAGTAAACTAGAACACTGAATATTACAAACTTTTCACTTACAACTCATGGCCGTATGTTACCATGTATGTTGATAATATCTGTCAATTGAGCATATGAAGATCCAATTAAAATCAATATTATGGAGAATTCACAAATTAAATAATTCAAAAGGAAATAAACAAAAATTAACTTGTTACGAAATAGGTTGAGATACGTCTCAGGAGTGGAAATTCCTTACTCAACTATCTCACACAAATTTCACCTAGTTAGTCAATTTAAAAACCTAGAAATACAAAATAACTTTTTTATTTTTAGAAATTTTTTTTTTGATATTTTTTGAAAATTTTTGATTAAAAACTAAGCAAAAACAACACAACGAAAAAAAAAAAAAAACAAGATACTAATCAACTATTCCCCACTCCTAAACTTAATTGAGACATTGTCCCCAATGTCTAAAAAGTAGAAGAAGAGTCTAGAAAATAATACATGGTTAGCTAAAATTCTACATCTTAAAAATAAAACTAAAGGTTACGATCCAGATTTATCCGGCGCTTCTTACCCCGATCATTATCGGACCAGTTTATCTTGGAAAGGATAAGGTCAATTTGTGGTTCAAAGGCTAAGATTTGGTCAATTAAATCATGGGCAGTTCTGGCAGTGAAAATGATTTCTTTTTACAGGATCTGACACGAACCCATTTCTTCAGGCATCATCAAGAAACACACAAAGAAAGTCATAAAATCCATCAGCATTAAACAATCCAATTGGTTTCTGGTGTATGTTCAAGTTCGCCCAAGATAACAATGTAAAAATTTTCTCCATCGTACCCAAGCCACCTGGCAAAGCAATAAAAGCATCAGCACGGTTAATCATTTCCACCAGTCGTTCAGACATACCTGGCACGATGTATTCATCTCTGCTTGGCGGTTCTATAAGATTCGCCTCTGCCAAAGGTTTTGGGATGATTCCAGAACTTGACTACCTCATTCCTGTACGGCCCTTGAAACGTACCCCATTAGTCAAGATTGCCATCGCCATATACTAAGTGCATATTACTTTCAGCTATGACTCTACCCAATTCCTGTGTTGCCTCAACGAATTTTGATTTAGAACCAACACTAGTACCGTAAAACACACAGATGTCTACAACTCGTCTTCTTGAAGTTGCTTCCATTATTTTTTTTATGTATTTCTTTCTCAAATCTGGATGTCTTCAAGAGTGCAATAACGAGCTGGATTTATAGAGCCTGAAAAAGGGGTGAGTAATAATAGCAATAGTATCTGCCAAATGATAATTATTAACTAAACAGAAAAATATATCGTGAAAGTCAAAAAGTCTGGATCCTGTCGGAGAAAATAGAAGAAAATAACAAAACAAATCATAATTATTAGATAAATACGAAGAAATAATAATATTTACAAGAAGTAACCGCTTGAATGACGTCTATGCGTCAGGGACAAGCTTCCCATCCAATTTTCTTATAAATTGGCAAACAGGGTCTTTTAAAGTCAGATTCCCGAGACTTAATTGTTGTCTTTCTTTTCGAAACTGTGTATTTAACATGTGAATTGCATGATGCACATATCCATTGGGATGCGTCTCAAGAGTCAATGATATGTCATCTAAAGACTCATTACTCAAGACATCCTTAATGAATTTAATTTTATCTTCGCGGTTATCAGACACCATCCCTAAAGAACGACAACGAGTATTACATGTCATGCGTACACATTTATTGCGGACACCTGATCTTTTAGCTCTTCTTTTCTTTGCATAAGTGTTTTTTCCTAAACCAGGCATATATGAAATAAAAGAGTTAGAGGATTCACTTGCCAATCGGACCCGTGCTTCAATTAACCAACAAATGTCATTAGGAATACCTTTGATCATCAGAAGTCTCATCCATTCAATTCGAACTGATGATGTAGTGGGCCTCGCCCCTAGACTGATACTGATATGGGCCTCGCCCCAACTGATACAGATATGGGCGAGACTGATACTGATGTAGGACTCGCCCCAAACTGATATTGATATGGGCCTCGCCCAAACTGATACTGATATGGGCCTCGCCCAAACTGATACCGATATGGGCCTCGCCCCAAACTGATACCGATATGGGCCTCGCCCCAAACTGATGCTAATGTGGGCCTCGCCCCAACTGATACTGATGTGGGCCTCGCCCCAAACTGATACTGATGTGGGCCTCACCCCCGGACTGATACTGATGTAGGCCTCGGCCCCAGACTGATACTGATATGGGCCTCGCCCCAACTGATACTGATATAAGCCTCGCTCAAACTGATACTGATATGGGCCTCGCCCAAACAGATACTGATATGGCCTCACCCCCAGACTAATACTGATGTGGGCCTCGCCCCAAACTGATACTGATATGGGCCTCGCCCAAACTGATACTGATATGGGCCTCGCCCCAAATTGATGCTAATGTGGGCCTCCCCCCAACTGATACTGATATGGGCCTCGCCCCAAACTGATACTGATGTGGGCCTCGCCCCCAGAGTGATACTGATGCGGCCCTCGCCCCCAGACTGATACCGATATGGGCCTCGCCCCAATTGATACTAATATGGGCCTCGCCAAAACTGATACTGATGTGGGCCTCGCCCCCAGACTGATACTGATGCGAGCCTCGCCCCCAGACTGATACTGATATAGGCCTCGCCCCAACTGATACTGATATGGGCCTCGCCCTAAACTGATACTGATATGGGCCTCGCCCAAACTGATACTGATATGGGCCTCGCCCCCAGACTAATACTGATGTGGGCCTCGCCCCAAACTGATACTGATATGGGCCTCGCCCAAACTGATACTGATATGGGCCTCGGCCAAACTGATACTGATATGGGCCTCGCCCCCAGACTAATACTGATTTGGGCCTCGCCCCAAACTGATACTGATATGGGCCTCGCCCAAACTAATACTGATAAAGTGGGTTACAATCCTGGGACGCATCCCCAAAACCACTGATATAATGTGGTCCTCGACCCTGAGACGCATCCCCAAAAATGTTACTGATGTAGATGTGGGCCTCGACCCTGGGACTCATCCCCAAACTGCTGATAACGATGTGGGCGTCGCCCCTAGGACGCATCCTCAAATCTGATAATGATGTGGGCCTCAACCCTGGAACTCATCCCTAAAACTGATTCTGATGCTGATGTAGGCCTCAACCCTAGGACTCATCCCTTAAACTGATACTGATATTGACGTTGGCCTCGGCCCTGGGACGCATCCCCAAACTGCTGAAGATGATGATGTGGGTCTCAACCATGAGACGCATCCCCAAAAATTGATACTGATATTGACGTGGGCCACGACCCTGGGACTCATCCCCGAAACTGATGCTGATGTTGATGTAGGCTTCGACCCTGGGACTCATCCCCAAAAACTGATACTGTAACTGATGTAGGCCTCGGCCCTGAGACTCATCCCTGACACTGATGTTGATGCTGACGTGGGCCTCGACCCTGGGACTCATCCCCGAAAACTGATACTAGTGTGGGCCTCGCCCCAAACTGATACTAGTGTGGGCCTCGCCCTGTGACTCATCCCCAAGCTTATACTGATGTAGGCCTCGCCTCGGATTGATATTGATATGGGCCTCGCCCCCAGACTGATATTGATGTGGGCCTCGCCCCAAAACTGATAATGATGCTGATGTAATGGCTCATTCCCGAACTGTATTGTATGGGATGGTCCATTCCCGAACCGCATTCGATTCTCGATTTGTTCATTCTCGAACTCTGCTCCATTCTCGGATTTCCATACCCGTCAAAACTGATATTGTATACTTGGAGTGTCATACCCGGTAAAACTGATATTGTGTCTCCATACCCGAAGTGTCGCACTCGGCAAAACTGATTCTGACAAAGATGTGGGCCTCACCCCATAGTGCCATACCCGGCCGGACTGATCCTGATAAAGATGTGGGCCTCACCCCTCAAGAGTACCATACCCGGAAAAACTGATACTGTGTGGGCCTCGCCCCCAGAGTGCCATTCCCGGCAAAGAATGATAGTGATGTGGGCCTCAACCCGCAGAGTGCCATACCCGGCAATGACTGATAATGATGTGGGCCTCGCCCCCAGAGTGCCATACTCAACAAAGACTGATAGTGATGCAAATAATTTATTTCAACATACTATATTGCTTTCCTCGAGACAATCTTAATAGCTAAACATATTTTCGTCCTTAACGAATGCTTTGTGTCAAAACCAGAGAACCTTCAAAGTACTTGATACACTCAATTTCGATTGTCTGAATGGGTGATCTGAACTAGACTCTTAGTGTGTGTGTGCTAAGGCTCTTTCGCAGCTTGTTCCTTAAGTAGGCCAACTCGATGATTTTGCTTTGGAGAATCGAACCAGTGGGTCTAACCAACCTGGATGTCTTAATCACATTCTGTGATTACTTCAGCATACTCAACATGATATGGTTTTCATCTTTTTTTTTGTCTATTTCTTTTCATTTTTTTTTTCTTTTCTTTTTTCATTTTTTTTTTTTTTTCTTTTTTCTTTTCTCTTTCTTTTTTTTCTGACACACCTACCCTTTAAGGTAGCATTTCTCCTCATGGTGGTCCTAATACTCGCCCATTGGTAGCTTCACGCTTATCGGTTATAGGTGGTCTATTTTCTTTCTTCTTTTTATTTCAGAGACTTTTATTTTTATTTCCAACCATATCATATATCATAGCATCAGTAAACAAGTGTGGACACCCAGGCAAACGGTCATTCACTAATACATATTCTCTTCAACTAGTCACCTCGATAACTACTCAGGTTTCTACTGCTAGGATTCTGTAATTAAGTGCTCGTGAGTCTAACTGAGATCAATCCATTCGGAATACCGGAAGAGAGCGTGTCTCGCACTTATCGTTTCTAGGGTTTCCCCCTACAGCATTCAATGTCATCACCGGACATATGTCTAACTATCAAAGACTTCTCTCACTCAATTTTTTTCATTTTATCATTTTTTTTCTCTTTATTTAAATAACACAAAATAAACAAGATACTAATACGGAAGACTAGAGGTTAAGATCCAGATTCAGTTTACGCTTTTTACCACGATCGTCCTCGGACCATTTGATCTCTGAAAGGATAGGGTCCACATGCGGTTCAAAGGCCAAGATTTGGTCAATTAAATCCTGGGCAGTTCTGGCTGTGAAAATGAGTTCGTTCACAGGTTTTGTTATGAACCCATTTCTTCGGTTGTCTTCAAGAAACACATAAAGAAAATCATAAAATCCATCAACGTTGAACAATCCAAGAGGTTTCTGGTGTATGTTCAGGTTCGCCCAAGATAGCACTATACAAATTTCCTCCAACGTGCCCAAGCCTCCTGGCAGAGCAATAAAAGCATCTGCACGGTTAATCATTTCCACCAGTCGCTCTGACATTCCCGGCACGAGCAATTCTTCTCCGTTTGATGGTCCTATCAGATTCGCCTCCCCCAAAGGTTATGGGATGATTCCCAGAACTGGACTGCCTCCGTCATGTACAGCCTTTGAAACAATTCCCATCAGTCCAAGATTGCCTCCACCATATATTAAGTGCATATTCCGTCCAGCAATGACTCGACCCAATTCTTGTACTGCCTCTATGTATTGCGGTTTAGTACCCACACTGGTACCGCAAACACAAACAAATGGTTTCAACTCGTCTTCTTGAAGTGGCTTCCATTTTCTCTCTTTTACTCGGATGTATATTTGAATGTGTTGATGAGAGAAATACTGAGCTGAATTTATAGTACTTAAAAAGAGATGAGTAATAATTGTACTAATACCTTTCACCGAATGGTTGTTAGCTAAACCACAAAATAATTGGTCAGAGGTCAAAATTTTCTAGATCCTGTCTACGACAAAACAACAGAAGAAATCGTGAGTGCTCAAAAAGTCGTGGATTCTATCCACGAAAATAAAAGAAAATACCAAAAGAAGTCCTAAAAGGTCAAAAGTTGTGGATCCTGTCCACGAAAGTAACAGAAAATAACAAAAGAAGGCAAATCAAAGCAATAATTAAAGCAAAGGAATTGTGTACTCAATACGCCTCTTGCTTGGCATAAGTTCATTAGGATGCGTCTCATGAATTCTCTCTTTTACTCTGCCACCACTAATGCATTAACTCCCATCTTCGTGATTGCCAAACACCATTCCCTCTGTCTTAAAATGCTATGTCTTCGCTTTTACCTACCAAAATAACATACAAAATTAAAAATTCTATGACATGTATACACAAAACATGAAAATAGAAATCGCAAAAAAGTGTATGGGTTGCCTCCCTGTTAGCACTAAATTCATCGTCTTCAGCCAGACATGACCGAAATCCATCTGTCAATGTGTCTTTAATGTCACCCTCAGTGCTTGTGTCATCTTTTGCCGCTTTCTTTTTCTTTTTTTCTTCTTTAAAACCTGCGAATACAAAACAACAGAATAAAGACGTGTGCATGTAATGTATACGTATGCAAGTGTAGGGGTCCTCCCTGTTCATGATGGGTTAGACCCTCATTGTGCTCCTCGGCGCCATATGTCTCTGGGCGCCCCTTGCTAGTTCTCTCTTTCTGTTTAAAACCTGCAAACAAAACACCAAACAAGGGATGCAAGTTACGTGTATGCATGTATTCATGGATGAATTTCCTATCCCGTTGGGTTAGGTCTTCCGCCAATTCCTTTGGTGACTGCTCAGTCTTCTCTTCCTCAGGCTAAAAACTGCTTCAATCTGTTTACATCGATCAACTCGGCGAACTCATTCTCTTTCAAGTCTGACAGTTTTACTGCTCCGTTTCCCAATTTCTGAATGGCTATCCTGTCTTTTCTGCTTGCTTCTTCCGAGGATTCCCCGATGGTCTTTCCATTCTGATTGTAAAACTTTATGTTATCGGTTATACCGGGTACGGTCAAACTGGCCACAACATTAGTCAGAACTTGCAACATCTCAATAATTTCAGTTACTTTAATCTCCAATTGATCCAGGCAGGATCTCTCGTTTGCTAACTTGCTAATGTTGACTGACGGTCTCTTGACGAGTCTCTCTGCTTTCCTAACCCAACGGGAATCTATGATGGCTTTTAAGACACAAAAGGGTTAACATGATGCGTGTATGCATGAAATGCTTGAGATGTGTGTGATGCGGAAAATACATATATAAGTTGGCCTATCATCATTTTAAAGCATTCAATCACATCATTGCGCGGTGCAAACTTGCCCCAGTTGAAAAGGCCCAACAAGTTTATACTTTTGCGATAACATGGCTAAACGACTTCAAATAATAAGAGGCCCCAATACAAAATGGCCCATCGGCATTTTAGAAACTTTTGACCGAATTGTCAAAGGACACAAACTCGTTCCAGTTTAAATGGCCCAACCAGTTCATATCTCTTGACAAAAAGTCCAATTGAATCCAAATAACGATAGTCCCAAACAAGCATAAAAGAAATGATTTCTATTGGTCATACAATTAGGGTTCGCATGCAGGTTTAAAAGAATGTAAACAAAGGCTCTCGCTGACGAAGGATTGCCCACAACTAGGACTCCCCACTCAAGGGTTCGATGACCAAGTGAGCGTACCTTTTTTATACCTTACGGTACATGCCAACGAGTTATGGTGTGTGACTGACTGTCAAATGGATTTCCCGTTGTAGATTCCCCAGAGGGAGGGTGGAGCGAGGCTCTCTTAAATACCCTAGCCTCTTAGGCTCTTATCGCTTGGTGTCAGGAATAAACAACGAGTCCTCCAAATTAGTCTATCACAATAAGCTACGGGTGAATGATTATCTAGGTGCCTTCACAGCTTTTCCTTATAGAAAGGTAGTGAGTGAAAGAAGACACCAAACTATCACCTAGCCTTAAAAATGCCTTTGATTAAACTCCCTAAACCCACAGTAGACATGGTTAATTTAAAGCACAAATCACAAACATTACAAGACATTATTTCGGGGCCGATTCTCTATCCCCAGTGGAGTCGCCAGACTGTAGGACACAGAAAATGGACGACACTATTCTGGGCTCGCGGCCCGGTTGGGAGTACGGAGGAGCCCGCGGGGGACTAAACCGGAGAAATAAAATGGAGTCGCCATCCGGTGTGAACCGGGAAAAATGATTTAAGGCCGCACTCACCCCTCGTAAGGGAAGACCTCAAACCGTTGGGTTCGGAATGGTCCCTTACTTATGCCACTTGTAATGAACGGATTTGTGCATAATTTAACCAAGTCTACACAACATACATGTCTGAGATTAACCTAGATCTAATTCACGTTCATAAAGGTAAACATACAATATCACACAATGAACATGTTACATTATCAAACATGAAAACTAAACAACAACCTAAACAAACGTAGATAAAACTCCTATTGCGAAGTAAATAACTATAACATACATAGGGAAATAACATACTAACAACCTAATCATGCTTAAGGAATAAATAACATACTAGAAACCTAATCATGCTCAAATACAAGGTTTGGATGAAATGAAATACGTGTGTCTCTCAAGTGATACGTGACATTGTATCCCGAGTGCAAACCGCAATACCGTCCATTCGGATTCGGCTACGGAATTTACGTCTGGGTTTCCGTCCGATATACCACAAGAGAGAACACATGTTCCGTTCACCCGGAAATCACATCATGCACCAATTCACAATAATCATGCGAAATAGAATAATAAAATAACTAAAAGTAAAGGATAATAAATAAAAGGGTGCCCTCAGGTCTTACCTTTTAAGTCGCTTTCCGGGAGTGCGTTCCACGGTGCTGGAAGGGATATCGTTTTGCTGTTTTCACTGGTCCGCTGTTTCTACTATTTTCACAGGTTCACTGTTTTCTCTGTTTTCACTGGTCCGCTATTTCCGCTGTTTTCACGGGTCCGTTGTTTCTACTGTTTTGGCTGCTGTTTTGAGGTTAATTCTTTGAGTGTTTCAGCTATTTTGGAGTGTGTTTGCTCACTATTTTTGTCTGGGTTTTGACTGTTTTTAGTACCGGTTATTGTTCAGTTATGGGGTTGTTTTTGAGTGTGTTTTGGTCACTGTTTCGGGCTGTTTGAGGGTGCAATTTGGAGACTTTTTCTGGACTGTTTTGGTTGGTTAAGGGCTGTCAATTTTTGCTTGGTTATGTCGGTGAGGTTACTGCTTGTTGGCTGTTTATTTTGCATGCGTTCCAGGCCTGTTTTTACGTGTGCATGGCTGCATGCAAGGGCAGTGTTTGCGTGTGAAGTTGCTGGTCAGGGAGGGCGTGCTGTGCATGTTGAAGGGGGCTGTGTGAAGCTGGTTTTCGCGGCTATTTGGCTTGTTTCTCACGGTCAGCTGCTGTTGAGTGAGGGCTAGGTGTCGGCAATTGGATGCAAGTCAGGGGGTTATTTTCGGTACTGCTTTAGGGTTTGGTTCTCGGTTTAAGGGGTGAGGCTCATGTGGTTCACTCTCGGCAGTGAATAAGGAGTGTGCTACTCTCGGCAGTGAATGGCGTGAGGCAGTAGGTGATCGTGATGCTATTAGGGCTGCTTGTGTGTTGAATTCACTGGGGGTCAAGTGAGGGTGGTGCGTGAACAAGGCAAGGGCATGAACAAGGCAAGGGCGTGAAGGGTCTATGGCAGTGGCTGCTGCGTGTTTAGTGGGTGCCGTGAATGAGGCTGATGGCTACGTGTGGTGCGGTTGGTCTGTGGATAATGGCGTGGTAAGGCTGGCTACTGAGGGAAATTTGTAGCTTGAATGAGGGCAGTGTGGAGCTTTGTACGTGAGCTTAGAGGCTGGTTGGAGCGTGCTTTAGGGGGCTGCGTTGTTGTTCATGGAGGAAGTTAGGGCTGCCGAGTGTGTCATTTGTGGTTTGTTCAGTTCATGAGGGTATGTAGGGTTTGAGAATTGAGTGGCAGTGGTGGGCTTGTTTGTGTTGGTGAAAGGCAGCGTGATGGGTTTCTTCTTTGCGTGAGTCTTGGCTGTGAACGAGGGAAGGGATTGCAGTGAGGAGTAGTGGTGTGTGCTTTGAGAAAGGGCTGTGTTGAGGCCCCCCTGAGTGTCTGAAAGGAGGCTGTTATTATGGGTGATTTGCGCTGAAGGGGTGATGAATGGAGATGTGTTCTGTGCGTGAACTACATGGGGGCTTTTGGCGTGTTTGAGCTGCTGGAATGGGCTGTTTTGCTGCTGGTTTGGCGTGAGGTGTAGGGGTAAAATGGAGTTAGTTTATGCGTGAATCTCAGAGGGGAATGGAGCCAATAGATGGCAGTGAGTTGCTTGAATTTTGGAGAGCAAAATGCCGTGAAGATGAGGGCTGGTTAGGCACTGACTTGGGCGTGAAATGAAGGCAGTGAGGAGAGGTCTTAGGCGTGAGTGTATAGAGAGAGTAAGGGCTGCTTGTGTTCTCCAAATGCCGGGTCTTTTTGCTTGATGTCTCTAGGTATGTGCTCTTAATGTGTGCTAGGGGTTCCAAGGTGGAAAATGATGGTTTATATAGGCAAATGGGATAGTGGAGGTGTGGGTGTGAATAAGTGAGGTATGGGTTTAAATGAGTGAGGTGTGGGTTTGAATGAGTGAGGTATGGGTGAGAATGAGTGAAGTGTGGGTTTGAATGAGTGAAGTTTGGGTTTGAATGCGTGAGGTATGGGTGAGGTATGGGTTTGAATGAGTGAGGTGTGGGTTTGAATTATGTGTTTGTTATTTGTTTATTATTTTTTCAAAGTGGGGTGGAATGGTTAAAGTAAGTTTGGTAGATGGGTAAATCATGTTTGAATAGTGTAAGGAGGGGTAATTTTAGTGTCATGGACGTGAGCCTAATGGATGGTGGGCTTGGTGTTTGATTTATTTTGGTTTCATAGGCTTTGGATGTGGGTTTAGGTGTTTAGGTGGGCTTAGAATGGTTTGCGATGATTTCGGGTTAAAGAAACGTTTTGAAACGAACATTCAACAAACGAACACCGAGCGAACTTAGCGAATTAATTCCAAAATGAGTCAACTCTTGACTTTCCCTTTCCGACGACCGTTTTCCGCGAATTCCACGACTAAAAGGTAGTGCCTCCGTATGAGGCTCATCATTGGGCCGATATGCAAAAAAATGCAATGCCTACACAATCTTCTGGAGAAAGATGTGCCTTTCAAATTCACCAAAGAATGCCACGAAGCTTTTGAGATCTTGAAACAGAAGCTGGTCTCTGCTCCTATCATAGTAGCACCAGACTGGACCCTTCCATTTGAAGTGATGTGCGATGCTAGTGATTTTGCTGTAGGTGCTGTTTTGGGACAACGCAAAGAAAAAATCTTCCATACCATTTACTACTCCAACAGAACTCTAAATGAAGCTCAACTCAACTACACAACCACTGAAAAGGAGTTTCTTGCAGTTGTGTTCACTTTTGATAAATTCTGCTTCTATCTGTTGGGTCCCAAAGTGGTGGTCTACACAGATCATTCAACAATCAAATACATGATCGCGAAGAAAAATGTCAAACCCAAATTGATCCATTGGATACTTCTACTACAAGAATTTGACGTGGAGATCCGAGACAGGAAAGAGACAGAAAACCAAGTGGCAGATCACTTATCGAGGCTTGAGAATGGAGAAACAGTTGGAAAAGAACTGACAATCAAAGAAACTTTTCCAGATGGATAGTTATTTGCCATGAAACAACATGATGCCCCTTGGTATGCTGACTATGTCAACTATATAGTATCAGGAAAATGGCCGTTGGAATGGACAACTCAGAAATGAAAGAAGTTCTTCAAAGAAGTCAAGCACTATGTATGGGATGAGCCGTACATGTTCAAATATTGTGCTGATCAATTACTAAGAAGTTGTGTTCCATAGGAGGAGGTCAACAATGTCTTGCAACATTGTCATTCATCACCACATGGCGGACACTTCAGCGGGAATAAAACTGAAGCCAAAGTCCTTCAATCAGGTTTGTTCTGGCCCACTCTTTTTAATGATGCTTACTTATTTCCTCTTCAATGTGACAGGTGACAGAGAATGGGAAATATTTCGAGGAGAAATGAACGACCTCTGCAAAATTTTCTGGAAGTGGAAATATTTGATGTATGAGGTATTGATTTTGTGGGACCCTTTGTTCCATCATTCAGAAACCTGTACATACTGGTTGCAGTAGACTACGTCTCCAAATGGGTTGAAGCAATAGCACTGCCATCAAATGATTTAAAGTGGTGATAAAATTCCTTAAAAATAATATTTTCACTCGCTTCGGAACACCTCGGGCGATTATCAGTGATGGTGGCACATATTTCCGCAATAGATATTTCGATGCACTCCTATCCAAATACAGAGTTACTCATAAGGTTGCCACTGCCTACCATCCACAGTCAAATGGAAAGGTTGAAGTTTCAAATAGGGAGATCTAAAGAATCTTAGAGAGAACCATTGGATCAATAAGGAGGGACTGGTCTACAAAACTGGATGACGCAATATGGGCCTACCGAACAACTTACAAGACACCCATCGATATGTCCTCATATCGAATGGTGTTTGGAAAAGTGTTCCATCTGCCAGTGGAGCTTGAACACAAGGCGTACTGGGCACTGAAAAAGTTAAATCTTGATCCACAAGCAGCAGGAGAGAATCGGCTCCACCAACTCAACGAATTGGAGGAATTTCTCTTACAGGCTTATGAGAATGCCAAATTATACAAAGAAAAGACCAAGAAATGGCATGATAAAAAAATAGTGCGCAGATAACTGGAACCAAGGCAGCATGTGTTGTTATACAATTCAAGGTTGAAACTTTTCCTTGGAAAGTTGAAATCAAAATGGTCAGGTCCATTTTTGATTACTCGGGTTTTACCATATAGAGCTGTTGAGTTACTTGATCCCAACACCAATGAAACATTCAAGGTTAACAGTCAGCGTGTCAAGCACTACTGGGGAGAATCATTTGAGCGACAAAAAGAAATGGTCATACTTTCAGATCTGGCCTAACATTCGGGCAGTCATGTCTAGCTGATGACTTTAAACTTAGCGCTAGCAGGGAGGAAACCCATGAAATTTGTGTATATATTATGTTCTGGTGTGTTTTATTTTTGTGTGTTTAATTTGTGCAGGTGAAATCAATTCAGGATGGAAGACGTTCTTGCAAATCTTCACCAGCAATTTCATTCTCTCCCCCAAAACTCTCTGATGAAATTCTACAAGGCTCGCTTGAAAAGGATGAGACTGCTGATTATCAAAGGTATTCATAATGACATTCGTTGGATTATTGAAGCACGGGTCCAATTGGCAGGTGAGTCTTCTGACTCTTTTGTATCATATCTGCCTGGTTTAGGAAAAAACACCTACGCTAAAAAGAGAAGAGCTAAAAGAATCGGTGTTTGCTATAAATATGCTCGTATGACATGTAATACTCGTTGTCGTTCTTTAGGAATGATGTCTAATAACCATGAAGATAAAATTAAATTCATTAGGGATGGTTTGAGTAAGGAGTCTTTGGATGACATATCTAAGAATCTTGAGACGCATTCCAGTGGATATGTGCATCATGCAATTCACATGTTATATACATAATTCCGAAAAGAAAGACAACAGTATAGTCTTGGGAATCTGACTTTAAAAGATCATGTTTGCCAATTTATAAGAAAATTGGATGGGAAGCTTGTCCCTGACGCATAGATATCATTCAAGCCATTACTTCTTGTAAATATTATTATCTCTTTGTCTTCTCCTAATAATTGTGATTTGTTTTGTCATTTTCTTTTATTTTCTCCGACAGGATCCATACCTTTTTGACTTTTCACGATCTATTCTATTTTTTAGCTAATAATTGTCATTTCCAAGGTACTAGTGCTATTATTACTCACCCTTTTTCAGGTGTTATAAATTCAACTCATCATTACACTCTTGAAGGCATCCAGAGCTGAGAAAGAAATATATAAAATTGGAAGCTACTTCAAGAAGACGAGTTGTAAACATCTGTGTATTTTAAGGTAATAGTGTTGGTTCTAAGCTAGAATAAGTTAGAGCATCACATGAATTGGGAAGAGTCATAGCTGAGAGGAATATGCACTTAGTATATGGCGGTGGCAATCTTGGACTAATGGGGATCGTTTCAAGGGTTGTACATGAGGGAGACAGTCAAGTCTTGGGAATCATCCCAAAACCCTTGGCAGAGGCGAATCTTATATGACCATAAAACGGAGAGGAAATGATCGTGCCAGGTATGTATGAACGACTGGTGGAAATGATTAACCGTACTGATGCTTTTATTGTTTTGCTAGGTGGCTTGGGCACAATGGAGGAAATATTTACAGTATTATCTTGGACGAACTTGAACATACACCAGAAATCGATTGGATTATTTAATACTAATGGATTTTATGATTTTCTTTGTGTGTTTCTTGATGATGCCCGGAGAAATGGGTTCGTGTCAAAACCTGTAAAAGATCTCTTCTTCACTGCCAGAACTGCCCAAGATTTAATTGACCAACTCTTAGCCTTTGAACCACAAATTGACCCTATCATTTCCAAGATAATCTGGTCTGATAATGATCGTGGTAAAAAGCGTCGGATAAATCTGGATCTTAACCTTTAATTTAAGATGTAGAATTTCAGCTAACCAGGTACTATCTTCTAAACACTTCTTCTACTTTTTAAGACATTGGAGACAATGTCTCATTTAGGTTTGGGGGAGGGGAATAATTGACTAGTATCTTGTTTTTATTTCGTTATTTTTAGTCAAAAAGTTTCAAAAAATTCAAAAAAAATAAAATTTTTTACAAAAATTAATATTATTTTTTGTGTTTTTGTGTTTTTAACTTGATTAATCAGGTGAAATTGGTGTGAGATAGTTGTGTAAGGAATTTCCACTCCTGAGACGTATCTCAACCTATTTCGAAACAAGTTAATTTTTATTTATTTCATTTTGAATTATTTAATTTGTGAATTCTCCATAAAACTGACTAAAATGGATCTTCATATGCTCAGTTGACAAGTATTATCAACTTGCATGGTAACATACGGACATGAGCTGTAATTGAAAAGTTTGTAATTTTCAGTGTTATAGTTTAATTGGAAGAAGCATTTAAAAAAACGATGGGATAAAAAAAAACGTCTGAGATCCGAGTTATTAACACCCAGTGCCCTAAAACCAACTGGTTTGGGAGTCACTGACCCAAAGCTTGCTACATGGATCAAAGATGTTACAAAAAATATATATATCGAAAATCCGAGTAATTAAGTCCGTAGGGGTGTCTTCACACCTAGTGCCCTAAAGCCAACTGGTTTGGGAGTCACTGACCCAAAGCTCGTTACATGGATGAATGATATTGTATATATATAAAATCAGAAAAATTAGAAAAATATTCCATTGCTAAAAAAAGTGTGAAGTCTGATATAACTTTAGGACAAAAATATTATCCTCTCTTCAACTACACTTATGAATATTGTGGGAACAATGAATTGATTAATATCTTGTTAGCTGTGTGTATGGAGAATGGTAAAAATAATCGGAGAATTTACTTATTCGGTAATTTAGAAAGAAAGAAAACAACTCTTAACTTGGATAAGGAGTTTCACATGTTTAGTCACTAACTTGTTTATTCTATTTTCTCTTATCTTTTTGCTTTTGTATGCATTAGTTTTAGATTGACGTTTGTGGGTATCGTTGTTGTAAGCCCTCACGAGACCACATCTCGTCCACTAGGGACACCTAAGGGTTTAAAGGCTTGTTGCATACGCTAAATGCAACCATGGTCCCTACAAAAGTGGATTAGTTTAATTTTATTTTAAAGATGTTTATGTTATTTTATTTTGTTGTTTTGCTCGAGGACTAGCAAAATGTTAGGTTTGAGGGTGTGATGAGTGGTAAATAGATCACTATTTCCCACTCATTTTACTTAATATTTTGTATAGTTTCTTGAGTTTTGTGAATATTTTGATGTGTTTTGTGTTATTTTGTAGATAAATAAAGTTGCAGGACTTCCTGGAGGTGATTCAGGGCTGAAACAGTGAAAAATAGACAAAAAGGGAAAAACTATCATTTGAGCGTCGCGACGCGCAGCCTGCGTCGGGACCGCTAATGTGTGCCGGAGTCTGCTAATGTGCGCCGGGACACGTGGACCAATCAGAGAAGTTTTGCTAAAATGCGCCGTCTGTTAACGTGTGCCGAATCTGCTAACGTGCGCATTCCACGTGTCAACATCACAGCAAATCATGCTAACGTGCGCCGGACACGTGTCATCATCACATGCTGCCGACAATCACCATCACCACGTCATCAATGACGTCAGCATAATAATTCAGTCAGCACCACGTCAGCACAATGATTGAGATAATAATTCAGCCCTGCCACGTGTCATCATCTCCGGAAAAAGTCATGCCACGCGTCCAAGATCTACGGAGCATCGCGACGCAAGCACACTTTACGCGTCGCGAAATCAAATTTTTCCCTATAAATAGAGGCCGAAATTTCAGAATTGAATTCATATTTTCTTCTATGTAATTCCTTTAGAATACTAAGAAGATTGTATCTTGTTCGTTTATTTATAGCTTTCAGTAATTAATTTTCGCATTTGCACTTTCTTTTTTTACTTTTCAGTCTTTACTTTGTGTAATTTACTTTTACGCATAATACTTTCCTTTCTTTACTGTTTCAGTTTTTACTTTTCAGTAATGAGGAGCTAACTCCCCCTTGTTGGGGTAAAAGGTAATGCTTTTATTACTATTATTTAGATTAATCTCCCTTAATTATAATATATAAACTATTTAAAACCTGACTTAATGAGGATACCGATTTATTGGTCGGTTGGTAATTATTGAAATTGGTTTTAAACTTGACTAAACTAGATGCCGCCTGATTGGTCGGTTGGTAATTAATTATTAATTTGATTTAATCAGGATACTGCCTTTATGGCTGGTTGGTAATTATCACGCAAAGTTAATATATTATATTAAGGGAGATATCTAAAATAGTAGTGATAAAAGTGGATCCTTTAACACCATCATTTTCTTTTATTGTATTTTTTCTTTTTTAATTTCCAGCATTTACTTTTCCGCATTTATTTTCCGTCATTTACTTTCCAGCATTTACTTTATGTCTTTTATTTTGTTTAAGCTTTTACTAGCCTTAGATATGTGTCGTAACTAAGTCCGTTATCTGGGGTTGTGATGAATTCCAATATCACTGATTTATAAGGGGTTGTGATGAATTCCAATATCAGCACAATGATTGAGATAATAATTCAGCCCTGTCACGTGTCATCATCTCCGGAAAAAGTCATGCCACGCGTCCAAGATCTACGGAGCATCGCGACGCAAGCACACTTTACTCGTCGCGACGCGGGATCAAATTTTTCCCTATAAATAGAGGCCAAAATTTCAGAATTGAATTCATATTTTCTTCTATGTAATTCCTTAAGAATACTAAGAAGATTGTATCTTGTTTTTTTTATTTATAGCTTTCAGTAATTAATTTTCGTATTTGCACTTTCTTTTTTTACTTTTCAGTCTTTACTTTGTGCAATTTACTTTTACGCACAATACGTTCCTTTCTTTACTGTTTCAGTTTTTATTTTTCAGTAATGAGGAGCTAACTCCCCCTTGCTGGGGTAAAAGGTAAAGCTTTTATTACTATAATTTAGATTAATCTCCATTAATTATAATATATAAACTATTTAAAACCTGACTTAATGAGGATCCCGTTTTATTGGTCGGTTGGTAATTATTGAAATTGGTTTTAAACTTGACTAAACTGGATACCGCCTGATTGGTCGGTTGGTAATTAATTATTAATTTGATTTAATCAGGATACCGCCTTTATGGCTGGTTGGTAATTATCACGCAAAGTTAATATATTATATTAAGGGAGATATCTAAAATAGTAGTGATAAAAGTGGATCCTTTAACCCCATCATTTTCTTTTATTGTATTTTTACATTTTTAATTTCTAGCATTTACTTTTCCGCATTTACTTTCCGTCATTTACTTTCCAGCATTTACTTTATGTCTTTTATTTTATTTAAGCTTTTACTAGCCTTAGATATGTGTCGTAACTAAGTTCGTTATATGGGGTTGATGAATTCCAATATCACCGATTTATAAGGGGTTATTTTATAGTTTGGGTAATATAAAGGTTTACTTATTAAGTCTTAAGCTTAATGCTTCTTGTTAATTGGCCACTAATAAGATTGATTTGGTAAACTTAAAATAAACTTGACAAATTAATTTTAGGTTTCAGCCTTAGACGTAGTAGCCCACGATCTTCCTTGAGGATATATAACCCTTTAATAGATTTCCTTACAGGATAGACATATACCTGTCGGGCGGGGGTAGCCATAATTTGAACTTAATCTTAATGAATTCATGTAACTTGGTTGACATAGACATATGATTAATTGGGTTACACTGGGTATTTGCATCTGACCATCGACATAGGCTTTTGTAGAATTTCATGTTCCAGGTTAGTAAACTAATATATTACACAAACATGAAATAACCACTTCATCTTTAAAAGATATTGGAAAGATTCACAACCCTGGATAGTTTAATAATTTTGAATTTTCCTCAATCTACTTTCGCGCTATTTCTTTTACGTGTTTTAATTTTAAAGTTACCACCCAATCAAACAATCAATCCATAGATACTTGTAAAAATTTGGCTTCATAAATTAATAGCTTAGGTTTTAAGTCCTCATGGGATCGATACTTTTTATACTACTTGAACGATACGTGCGCTTGTGTTATACGCTTGTGATTGCACCGGTCACATGTGTAAGAGATGGGACTACGTATCCGGATTGGCACTAAGCAAGTGGAAGTTTGTTGGAGTTGGTGCTTGGAGTGCAAATATGAATAATGTATTGTATATTATATTTTATTATTTATTAATAAAATAACTATATTTTAATTTCAACCTTATTAATGGTAATGTCATTATACATATTAGATTGATATATAAATATGCTGAGTATGACATTGATCTTAGAATAGTGTAGTAATAATGGACACTAGTTGATCCGACATTGGGATAATATTACTATTATAAACTATTCTTAAAGTAAATATTCCTAATCGTTGGTTTTGGAATACGGTCGACTTCCTACAACTTAGAAGACTAGTATATGTCATTTATAGAAATTGGAGTTCCAATGGTTTACTCAATGTACCATGAGAAATGAAAGCTCGTATAGACATATGGGTATTTATTGGAGCGAATACTGAATGACTTACAGATGATTCCTAATAGTTGGAAGTACACACCACCATCAATAGGAATCTCCTCGAGTCGAGTACCATATGTGATCATTTGACTATAGGATAATATTGATTTTGTGTGAGATCCTCCACATTTAGATGCCATGTATGTCAGACACCTTTCATGGTCTGACCACTAGATGTTCGTTGGGTGTGGACTAATGCACTCGTTAATCAAGTGTGTATTGAAATAGGATATGTCGACCCATATGTGTACCATAAATGGTTTAGGTATCCATGTGAGTAAGTCACGATTCTTAAGACTTTGGCCAAAATCGATTACCTAGGGTGGATTGCGTATATCATAAATGATTTCTGATTAGTTGTAAAGAATTATGGACATGTCGACATGAGATGCGCGCCTCAGAAACTTGACGGTGTAATCTATGTTTCATAAGCACAGCTCGGATAGCCTACGACGGAAGGATTGTTAAACATATATGATGACCTCGACTTGTATAGTTTAGAAAGGTCGTTCCTGTTCTTCACGAATTTAGAGGTGACCGAATTACGTATATATAAGCTAGGCTTATATGACGAACGTGTCTGGCCTTAGAGCGTCCCACAATATGAAATGTACTCGTTGAGCACTTGGGTAGCCGATAAGTTTTTATAATAAATAATTTTTGATATTATAATTATCAATTAAAATAATTAAGTATTATTAGATAATATTAATTATTTACTTTGACCTAATTGGATTAATCCAAAATCATATAAAGGCTTTGTTGTAATTTCATAAATATCTCTACCATTGGAGGATATTTTGGTAATTACAAATGTAGTAATAGGTGTATTTGGCTTGATTTTATTGGATTAAATCAAAGTGATAGATATTTAACTAATCCATTGATTAAATTTATCTTGATTTAATTGGATTAAATCAAAGTGGTAGACAAAGGTGATTAGTCACACCTAATTATACATATTTGGACAAATTAGATTAAGCCCACCTAAAAGTTAATTAAGACTTTTATTAATTAAAAAAATTGCATAATTTTTGCTCTAAAAGGCAAGCTTGAGCAAGTTTTTAATAAAGCTTGAGCTTAAGAAAGTTAAGCTTGTGAAAGCTAAAACAAGTAAGATTTAGAAATATTAGCCTAAGTAAAAGAAGTGTTTAGAGAAGCTTTGGAAATTCTCTACAACATTTCAACAAGGAGAAATCAAGATTGGATCTTGGAATCAAGCTTGCTAGCATTGGAATCAAGATTGGATCTTAGAGTCAAGCTTGCTAACTTTGGAAAATCTCAACAACATTTCAACAAGGAGAAAAAGATTGGATATTCGAATCAAGCTTACTAGGTAAGTTTGATCTTCTCTAAAGCTTTGTTTTCATTAGTGAGTCTTTTTCATTAATGAAGTATATAGTGATGTATTATGTATTGGATACATAATAACATAGCTTGATTTTGAAATTAGGTTAATGAATTGTGTATGGTTGTTTTGGAAGCATAAACACAATATGCTTGTGATTGGGTCAAAATGGTCATGTTGGACATGAAACATTAAATTAGAGTTTGGAACTCTAGATGATAGCTTGGAGTTATTACTATCATTCTTGAATCACTTGACCACCTTTGAGTGACCTAAAATTGTTCATTAGTCATTTCATTGTGAGATTCTAATTTGGTTTGTATATTGGATTCAAAATTTATGTATGTGCATATTTAGAATAAATTTATATTTTTGTTAAAATATTTGATATTTTGAAAAATATTATTTTATTCTTTAACATGTGTTGATGTTGATTTTGATGTTAAAAATTAATTTTGGATTTTTAGAAATGTTTAGGGAATGTTAGAAATGTATTGGGTGGAAAACCCAATTCATAAGCTCTCATTCCAGTTCTCTGGAATAAGAGCTGATACATAAAGACAAAAAGAGGGGAATCGGCACTGTGTAAACAGTGCGCACGTGCATTGTTCATGCGCACTATAGCGTGCACGAGTGTTGAAATTTTTTTGGCTTGTTTTTGAGTTTCCGAACTCCGATTTATCCTCGGTTTTTTCCTATGCACTAGTAATGGAATATATTATATAAAATAATTTTAAAATACACCCATGCTTGATATCCACGAGTTAGACCCACTTCTGCTGTGCGGAGCATCGATCCGCCCCAATACCTACAAATAGGATAGTTCGGAAAATCCTTGAAAAGTTTTTGCCTAAATTCACTTCCATTAAAGAGAGTAACAATTTAGATAACCTAAAACTAGACGATCTCATAGGAAAACCTCAGGTGTATGAGAGCAAACATTTTTTTTATAGAAAATCCAAGAGCATAGCGATGAAAACCATGAAGGAAGTTACTCGTGATTCATCCGATGATGATGAAAATGATTCTCTCACAGATGCTGATATGTCCATGGTGTGAACGAGTTCAAGATGTTTCTTAAGTTGAAGAAAAGTGGTCTTGGCTCTGATAGGAGTAGGGATGAGAAACCTGGAGAGAGTATCTGTCATAGGAGAAAGTCTAGAGAAGGAAATGATAGCAAACCTCGAGCTATTCAATATCATGAATGTGAAGGATTTTGGCATATAAGATCTGAGTATCTCACATACTTAAAGTCTAAGGGCAAGAAAGTTAGGACAATCTCCTATAGTGATTCAGAAGGTGGCTATACCTCGATGAGTCTTCTAAGGAGAAGTGCAATTAAATTATACTTTCTTCTAGTGTGGTATATAAGGAGAGGCTAATGTTAGCGACGTAGATTCTTGTTCTCAACTCTCTCACAATGACTCTGTAGATGAGTATGATCTTCAAGTAGCTTATACTGAATTATTTAATGAGAGCTTAAAGAAATGAAACTTGAAAAGAATGAAGTTCAAGCCAAGCTTGAAAAGAGCCTTCCTGTTATTAATGACCTCAACGAGAAGTATAAGGAATTAGCTAATAGAGTCAAATGTTTAGAAATAGAGTTTGAAGATGCTAGGACACGTATATCTGTATTTTTCAGTGGGAGTGAGAAGCTAGACCACATGTTAGGAATTGGCACGTCTTCTTGTGAGAAGAGAGGATTAGGCTTCGATGAGTCGAGTTGTGACAATGCGTCATCTTCTAAAATCGTGTTTGTCACAACTCAGTCCGCGTCTGATCAGGTTAAACTAACTCATTAACGTAATTTGGAGGTGTTTCTGGTAGACCTCGCTCTCGTCCAAGATTTTTGCATGTTTGCCATCATTGCAGTAAATCAAGATATATTAGGCTTAAATGTTATGTTGCATGAACAAAAAAGCCTAAGAGTGTTTCTCATAGATTTGATTCTTAGAATTTAGTTCGTTAAGTTTCTGCATTGGCTAAACAGACACTGTAAATTAGTGAGAAACTTGCTATGCTGACTAGGATTTCTCAAGTGAAAGAGATTCCAAAGAAAATTTGAGTAAGAAAGGAAATTATTTCCCTTTATCTTCTGAATGCCTTGGTCCTACAAGGCATAATGAAAGTGCACTTCAGTGTATCTTTGCTTAGATGGTGCATTCATATTTCCTCATTGCATGTGCGCGCGCGTGTGTTTTATGTTTTTTCACGACTGCATGTTTGGTTTGTTTTCACTAAATATAGGTGTGTATGGTTTTTTTTATATGTCCATTGGTATATAGGATGGAAACCCGGATATAAATTTCATAGTCGAATCCGAATGGACGGTAATATGATATGTACTCAGGATACAACTCCACGTACCATTGGATAATGACAAGTCTTGTTGTGTCTTTTATTGTTGTTTTGTTTGTTAAAAAAAAAATACAAAAAAAAAAAATTTGAAAAGACCAAAAAGATTTTCTGGTTTGAAAGAGCATGTAAAAGCTTGTTGCCTGTGATCCTGGTATGTATGATATATGGTTATGCATATGTAGTATGTTTTTCTTTTTCTTAATGCTTTGTGTGCATGAGTGTGTGTGTTGGAAACCATTCGTATATCTTGTGTTTGCATCTCATATACACGTTTTTATGTTTTGAGGCTTTATCGCATGTATGAGTTTTTGGACTAACAGTCTAATCTCTGTCACACTTAGCTAATTAAATAGTGTGACATTTGACTAGATAACCTTATACTATCCCTTCAAAAATATACAATTAAATAAGTCACAAGTGTTTCGATTCAAAAGTACTCAAAAAAGCCAATGGGCCAATGTTAAAAGCTAAGGGCAAAAATCATTCCCTCAAAAACGTTTTGTGATGAGCTCATATTTAGGGGGAGAAAATATAATATGTAACCAATGTTGCTTATTTTCAGGGTCTAGTGGCGTTGGGTTTGAATACCAATTATGTGGACTTGGTGTGTCATGAGATATTACTTCTTTGGCTCTGTCAAGCTCATAAAATAAGATCTTAAGCCTTGACTTGTTGTGCACTTATTTTTCAAGCAAATGCTTATTATGCTTTGGTGTTTATGTCACATGCATGTGTTGGTTTCTAGATTAGGTCCCAAGATCATGAAATCAACATGAAAACGCATGAATACACATCAAAGGAGGTGCGGAATATACTCATAATGAACGGATTTTGCGATGCGAAGAAGACAAGCCTTCAAACTCTTCCTTGAAGCTCGGCAGTAGCTTGTTGAGGCAGTAGGCTGCTCGGTTTCACTGGTTTTTGTCCCTCCAAAATTCGGCCATTGAAGCTCCAAGCTTCAAGCTTCCAAGCTCACGAAATCGGTTCCCTATCACCTTAGGAAGACTCAAGGTGTGCTAGCACTAGATTTTGTAACAAAATCAACTCACTCACTTTTCTTATGCATTCGGTTTTGCCGAAAAATAGAGGCAGATTTTGGCTCCAAGCCGAGAAGAAGAAGAGAAAAGAGAGGGAAGAAGGGTTTCACGCAAAAACGTGAATGGGAGAGAGAAAAGAAAAAGGAAAATGTTTATATATATATATATATTTTTGATTTTCCAAAAATCAAAAATCAAAAAACAAAACCCTTTTTCAATTTTTCAAAAGTCAAAAGCAAAAACAATAAATGCTTTTCAATCAACTCACACCATCTCACATCAATCAATCAAATTGTCACATCACTCAAAGTGACATGTGGTTTGACGCTTGATGTGACTAGCGATTTAACGCTTGATGTGACTCGCGTGCCGCATTCGAATTCGAAATGCGAATGCGCTCGCAATCACACTCTCGGGCTCGGGTTCGCTAATTCCAAATTTACGAATTTTCCGTCGCGACGCAATTAAACGATTACGCCTAGCGAAATCACTATTCACGTCGCTAACGAATTAATTATAAATTAATTCGTTCGCCCGAATTAAAATCTAATTTTAATTCCGCGTCGAAATCCAATTTCGCATAATATATCAAATATATTATTTTATCGATTAATTCCAAATTAATCGTTCTCTCTCTTTTAATTAATATTTTATCCCAGATAAAATATCTCCTTAATTAATCCCATATTAATTTTCTCTCTCTTCTAATTAATCCCAGATTAATAAAGTGCGAGTCATACATCATCGGTGAATTTTCGGGAAGCGACCCATGAGATCCCCGGATATGTTGGCAGTAAATACAGTCGTCGGACTATCCGAACACGTAAGTACCTAGTACTACGTTTGTACCGATTTACAAGACAAGGTTGGCTTCTAGCAAAGCGCCATGCCTACCCAATTCTCCAGAAATATCCTTATAGGAATATGTGATCTATATCAAGCGTAGTATACCGTAGTATTATGTATGTCGATCTAGTATCGGATGTTCACGTGCAAGGCCTGGGGCTGGAATTGTGTCTGCCCCGTACGAAGCACATATCGGATGTCTGGCAACTAGTCTCTATAATCGGATAAACATGACCTAGTCATAATATCCCGATAGCTCGAGCATTTAAGAGAACAAGTTCCGTATCCTACGTGACCATCATCTCCATATGACTGGAGTGATACTTTCGTCTTAACATCACACCCAACACACTACGATTCTCAATATACCCAGAATTGGCGTACACAGAACCGGTTAAAGCCCTGGACGACCTCAACCAAAGCATATTGATTGTCGCAAGTATTAGCGGTGCAAGTCTCAGGTTAAGACCAAATACACCTACCCTGATTGCAGACTCCCATAGACACATAGTCATACTACCAATAGGATTCCGCAGGGGTCTATCCAGAGCGAAGCTGTTTCCCGTACCATCGGTAAAACAAAATCTCCTATTACACTTGCATGAGTATCCTATACCCAAATATATGAGAACTATGCTGTTGTGCCCTCACAACGTGCACAAGTGTAATACTAGTCTTTTACGTATTTATCGATGTCCAATCTCGATAATACTCTGACTAGGGATATTTAATGATTTATACTTCGTGGACTGATACTGTCTCATATCATTCTCTGTCCAGGAACAAATCATAGGGACCTCTCATCATTTATACATCTAGGTGATCTAATCACAAATGATAAGAGTGCAATCTCCTTTGTCACATAGTTAATTTGTACAACAACACCGTGATCTGTACAAATAGTGACGCTATGGGTCATAATTGTCCAACAGCATGCGTGTATTCATGAGCATGACCGAAAATAATTCATATTACCTCATGTCATAAACAGCTGAGTACGAACTAGACATCATTGTACTTTCTTATAATACTGTTTTGAGTGGTTTGGACTTATTTTTTTTTCTCATTGTGTGTGCTTACTACATTTCATTTAGCATTGCATATTTGTGTGTTTCTTTCTTTTATTTCTCGTGTGCTCTTTTTGCTAACTATGTTGTGCGGTTAATGATGATAAGTAAGTTAGGTTTACGAGTAGTCAGTGTGTCTACTTTTGATTGATTTTCCTGCATGGTTTTTGGTTTTATGAGTATAATACCTTGGTACATCTTATATGTTTGTTTCTCATTGTCATTTTGTGACAAAAATGAAGAGTATGATATATTCTTTTTTTGATAAATGCATGAGAATATTTTTATTTATGCTCTTTTTATACTTACTTTGCTTTTCATTGGTATATTGTTGTTTGTGCATGTTTCAGGTGAGCAGATTATTTGCAGTGGAATTGTGTATTTATCGACTTGAAGATTATTTACATAGGTATTTAAATCGAGTCATATTGTAATAAGTCACTGCCTTGATGGTTGTCAATTGGCTATTCTATTTTTGTATTTTTTTATAATAGCCTTTTGTATTATGAGGTGTTGTCATGGAATACCAAATGGGGAGATTGTTAGTTCTATGTGTGTTGGCAATTTCCATAATAAAATAAGTTTAATTGAGTTGTAATGTGTCTTGAAGATCTCAGAACAATTGGACAAGTATGTGGACATCATCAGATGGAAATATTATGGATTCCGTTCGTTCTACATTCTTGTTTGGGTTCGAACGCTAAAGGTTAGTATATCATTTGATATTTTGTTCGAACAAAAGCTTTCAGAGAGCACCCGTTCGAGTCACGTTCTTCATCGTGTTTGAACGAAACTGACTAGAGGCTTCAAGTTCATTATTGCGTTCGAACGGTTTTGCGAAACTTCTCACATCCGTCATGCGTCCTTGTGACATTTGAATGCCCGTACGTAACTGGATTATTTTGGATGTGTTTTGAAGCCAGTTTGAGACAAGGAAATCCTACCTTTAAAAAGAAACACATAGCCACTTTATCTGTGTTGGTTATTTTACAGGAACACAATTCACAGAGCCTAAACCTTACTCGTTTCCTTCTTTCCAACAAATCACCTTAAAGACTTATTGATTCCCTTATCTTTTATGTTTTGGTGATTTTTTCTTTGGTAACCATCAACACAATACACAACCTCTACCCAATACCATAATCTTTCAGATTTATGAGGAGGTGATTGGAGGTTGGAGTTTCAGCATTGCAAGTTTGCATATTGGATTCACTCAGAGACTTCAGAGGTTCCGAAGAAGGCCGCTTGGTGCGGGCTCGGTGAGTTCTTCGAGTTATTACAGTCTATATGTATTCTAGTCGGTGAAGTTGTCACCATATGTCTTATACCATCGCTATAAGTTTTATCTATTATAGTGGATTCGGGTGGTAAACTATACCCAAAGTGATGTTCTACTTTTGAGAGTTTTCCACTCCGTCATCGAAATCTTTGTGTTGATTGCTCATTTACCTTTCTCTCTTTAATTATTACTTTGATTGAGACTGCGGTAATTGATTAGAATTAATGTTGCTTGTTAATTCAAACCATAGTTGCTATACCTTTGATCTGTCGTAAGAAGAGTAGTTGATTAATTAATTTCGTACAAGATCATAACCTTAGGTTAACTTCAAATTTAAGATTTTTTACCGTATAATTTCACAATACTAATATGATTGACACGTTATGTGTTACAAACCAACTTTATCAGTAAATTACAACTGAATTGATTTTATTAACCTTTTAAATCAAAGATAAACTGTAATTTTTTTTTTGAAAACCTAGCCGCTAAACCACTCTATATAAGCTTAAACAGAGCAAGCAAAATCTCCGGCTGCTTCAAGCTCTTATAAACAAATGCACCCACTAGATTCGAATATAAAACCCGACAATCAAATTTTAAACTTTTTGTCACCAAGTTATACCACTTAGGGGCGATAAAATGCAAACTTACGAATTAGGATCCATTGTTTAGGTATATAATAAACAAGACTTGTATGGAATCTACATTACTTTAGACACTATTTGCTAGAAAATATTTATTGAAAGTATAAATTAGCTTGTAAATATTGAATTGAGAGTATAAGCTAGTTTAGAAGCTCATTGGAGTTGCGGGATTAATTGATTAATTTATTAAAAACAAAAGATTAAAGGAGCCGTTATAATGAATATGATGAGCATAGGAGTGGGAATCTAAAAGTGGTTGTGGGGATGTAATTTAAGAAAGATCAAAAGCCAATTACCAATCGAGCTCAAGATCCAGTCCCTTTTTCTCTGCTTTCTGTTAGTAATTAGCAATCAGCTGTCGGCACTGCAGAGAATTAAAATAGAGATGAGGAAAGACACAACACATAAACAGCTACCCGCCAACAGCAGCAGCAGCAGCAGCGCTGCAAAGCTCTCTGCTTTCTTTGAAACAAAGCCATTGGTGGCCACATTACTCGCACTCACTCTTGTTATGCTCATATGGAACCTCCCTCCTTATTACCAAAACCTCCTTTCTACCACAACTCTCCCTTGCTCTGCCCCTGCCCCCATTACAACATCAACTATTAATGAATCTTCATTACCTTATTCGGCTGAGCAAAAGCTTTCAACTTCCAAGCTCATTGATGATCCAAATAAAAGAAACTTCCGAGCTTATGGCAACGCTGCTGCTCTTTTTGTCCAAATGGGTGCTTACCGTGGCGGTGACACTACCTTTGCTGTTGTGGGTTTGGCTTCTAAGCCTACTCATGTATTTGGTCACCCTTGGTACAAATGTGAATGGATATCTAACAATGGCAGTTCAACCAGGGCTAAAGCTTATAAGATGCTTCCCGATTGGGGTTATGGTCGTGTTTATACGGTTGTTGTTGTCAACTGTACTTTTGATTCCAATCCCAATAAGGAAAATTTTGGAGGAAAGCTTATGATTTATGCTTATTATGGCCAGTCTCAGAGGAGGTACGAAAAGCTCACAGCTTTGGAGGAGGCTCCGGGTGCTTACAATGAGTCAAAGTATCGTCCTCCTTATCAGTACGAGTATTTGTATTGTGGGTCTTCTTTGTATGGTAATTTGAGTGCTGCCAGAATGAGGGAGTGGATGGCTTATCACGCTTGGTTCTTTGGACCCAGTTCTCATTTTGTGTTTCATGATGCTGGTGGTGCGACTCCTGAGGTCAGGGCTGTGCTTCAGCCGTGGGTCAAAGCTGGGAGGGCTACCGTTCAGGATATTAGGGCTCAGGATGAGTATGATGGCTACTATTATAACCAGTTTCTGGTTGTGAATGATTGTTTGCACCGCTACAGGCATGCTGCTAATTGGACTTTTTATTTTGATGTTGATGAGTATATTTATTTGCCTGCTGGGTTTACTTTGGAATCGGTTCTTTATGAGTTTTCGGACTATACTCAGTTCACTATTGAGCAGAACGCAATGTCTAGTGTGCTCTGCTTGAATGATCCCTCTCAAAATTATTCCAGGTATGTGTTTTATTCTACCTGCAAAATTATAAGTTGTCATACATTTATGCATATTTGATGGATTCAGCGCTCTGAGCTTAGTACTCAACTTCCAATTTCTTTGAGGAGAAGAGATTACAACTAATTGTTGGTTTGTTGATGATTTGTGTTATTTATATATGCAATAATAATAATAATAGGCAATGGGGAATGGAGAAGCTAGTGTTCAGGGATTCAAGAAGTAGAATAAGGAGAGATAGAAAGTATGCAATACAAGCGAAGAATGCGTATGCAACTGGTGTGCACATGTCGGAGAATGTAATAGGGAAGACATTGCACAAGACAGAGACCAAGATTCGTTACTATCACTACCACAACACCATAACAGTACACGAGGAATTGTGCAGGGAATTAGTACCCAAGAACAATCTCACTTGGTTCAATAAGATCCCCTATGTTTACGATGACAATATGAAGAAACTTGCTTACACAATTAAGGAATTTGAGCACAAAACATTGGGTTCATGATACCCACCCCCACATCATACTCACATTTCACAATTCAAACATCACCCACTCCTCTTTCCTGGTCAGTTATATTGCTTTGATTTGTCTATAAAAGTTAGTATCTTACTTGTACCATTCCTTTTCTTTTTGTTTTTTTTTTTCAAAAAAAAAAAAAAAATGAGTATAATTTGATTTAAGTTATATATCC
Source organism: Zanthoxylum bungeanum (assembly GCA_019454045.1). NCBI lineage: Eukaryota > Viridiplantae > Streptophyta > Magnoliopsida > Sapindales > Rutaceae > Zanthoxylum > Zanthoxylum bungeanum. The sequence goes on from SKCR01031888.1 coordinate 60,944, forward strand.
ATTGGAAATTCTGTATGATTGTTTGATGACTTTATATTTCTTACTATGAATGAGATACCACACCCTTTAGAAAGTTTTAGTTTCACGTTTCTGTGAAGATGGAATGAGATGGTAAATTCATATAGCTATATGCTCTCTGCTGGAAAGAATAATGAGACTGTAAGATCATTAAGCAAAAGAATATCATACTATCGCAAACCAAACCAATGGTATATGAGAGAGTTATGTAATTGAAAGATTACAATCTTCTTAAATGACAGGACTAAACAGCTGTCTGATAAACATTGCTATATAATAGACTTGCTGAACTGGTAAAATGACAAAGTTGTCGTCTGAATTTTTTCAATGGAAGATTAAACAGTTTGATATTTTCTGTCATATAGGGAATTAGTTCCAATAATGAAGATGAAAATTGATAAAATTGAGAAATGAAGAAAGATTCATATATTAAAACTTTTAGTTTACATGAGAATAACACCATATTTGTAGATGTAAAGTGGTGCTATATATGGAAGCTGTGCCATACATGGAATGCTTATATTACAATGAATACAATGAGCTGTATACGCTTGCTGTATTTAGGCGTGATTGATATGCCTTGACTATTGCAATCATGTGTTGTCTAATACCCTCATGCCCCAAACACACTTCCCTCCTTCCATAACTCAACTTTTATACAACTATCTATATTCACCCATCACAAACACCATCAAAGGAAACTTTAAATTTCTTGAATTTAAAAACCCTTAATTAACTCAATACCTCAAATTTTGATTCATACACAACAACATCTATTTTCATACTCATTAACCATTTAATCATCATCACATAATACAATTTTCAAAACATTAATACTCAACACACAATAATTTGGGTCAAAATGGTCTTACCTCTTCTTTGTGAAACTCCTTATCTTTCAAGGTTCCAAGGAGGCCACATCTTCTTGTTTCTTCCTTCTCTTTTCTTTCTTCTTTTCTTCTCTCTCTTTTCTTCTTTCTCTTCTCTTATTCTTCTCATTTCTTCCTTCATTTTTGTTTCAAAATTTTATGATTTGTGAATAGTGTACTCTTTATATAATGGGATTTGTATGGTGTTTGGAAGGTATGAGAAAGGTGTAGAAAGTTTGGGATGTCGCTCGATTGAGTCCAAAATTACTATTCATCCGAATTTGACTTACGTTTTTAACCTATTTCGGGTCCGAATTTGTAAAACTATTCAACGTAAAAGTTGTAGGTCTCGATCTAAGCTTTCCGCTATCAAATTCATAAAAATTGAAGTTCGTATGAGAAAGTTACGGTCCAATTACCTAGGCTATCCGTATTGAGTCTTAAAATAATTTCCGTATCGGAAATACGAGAAATTATTGAATGCCCAAAAAGTAATCCTCTTGAGTCCATACATGCTTAAACATGATTTTTATCGTGAACATATCTCTGATAACGTAATAGTCATCGGTCTTTGGTAACACACAAGTCACTCGGATTACCGGATGTTACAAATTCTCCCCCTTTAAATAGGATTCGTCCTCGAATCCCGTTTAAACTTGGGATCTAATGATAGATTTCAGAGTATACGCTTCTTTCTAAACCATCAAGTTTAACTAACTTTGTACTCGTAATCATCTTTATTTCCATTTTTCGGGATTCTTACTTACTATAAACCAACTCACGTTAACCGAGTTTATTATAACTTGGTGACTAAGACCTCTGTTAAATTGACCATTCATTCTTTTTCCAATAAACGCGCCTTAACCTTTCTACTATCTTAAATTTCATTTCATACATTTATGTTCTTTAAATTCTTGATCGAGAAGGAACTTCTTGTTCTGATGTCATAGAATTCCTGCTGATTACTTTTCACTATGGCATGCTATAATTCTCATGGTAGATCAAAATCGCCTCGTTTATGGTCTTTGTTATACTCCGCTTATTCCTGCTCATTCCTCATATTTTCTATTTCTTGACTGTCTAGACTTCTTATATTTATTCTATAAGAAGATATATTCTAAGAGTTTTCTTGCTGAGAATTCAACACCCTCTTAACTTATTTTGCTTAACTTATTAGGCTCCGATTTTCCACTTTTTCTTGTTTCATCTCTGAAGGTATTGTGTGTCCTGTAATGGGGTTTCTTTACTCATACCTTAACTCTAGAAGGCATAAACGTACACATATTTATACAAAGCTATTTATCAGATCTGCTCTAGAACTTTTCTTGCCTCTGCTTGTCTTTATAACTTAGAACCTTGTAGTGTAGGGCAGATTCTTTATGTACTTCTTGTTCACTAATGTTGATTACCCAACGAGTTGGCACTAAGGAGGTTGGTTCTAGTAGCTTCTTTGGGGCTTACGGTGTTTTAGACTGATTTGTTCCCTATAATCTAATGTCGTCAAGAGTCATTTCAAATATACGGTACCTTAAAGACTTATTCGCAATGCTAATTGCAGCTTACAATAGCTTATCTTTTCGATTCCTAAGTATACTTATATATCTACCAAACTACCCATGCCCGTGGCTTAGGCCGTCCCAAACCTGTAGTGGTTTGGTCACCTAAAACTGGGGTTGGGTACTTTTGTAATTTACGCAAGCTAACATGTAATAGAACCTTGGTTTCAGTTCAACGTCGATGAACCTTACTGATATGCATTTTTGGACTTTGTTTACCAGATATTCTATCCTACTGTTGCTGCACCTTGACCCCTTTACCTCCAAACTTTTTCTTTAGAATCCATTCGTCTCTTGCTTAATCCTATACTATACCGAGAACTCTTGTGGTTTATGTCTCTGTCTCCTGCCTCATCCTATTCTTTTGTCTGACAGTAGTTCTTTGAATCTCAGTCGTTACTTAATCATTACTTTGTCTCTTAACTGCTCCATTTGAACCTCTTTTTTCTTAACTTTTAATCTTAAAGTTGTCTCTTACTTTTATTCTGTTCTTAAATTATTTCTGAAGGTATTATATTTCGGTCCTTTTTCACTATACTTTCATTTACTTTTGAGAGTATATTGAGGCAACCTACAAGGTACACCCCTGCTATTATTATCTAACGAGGTTTGGGAGGGTGGGAACTTACCCTAAGGCCTTTCTGATTATGGTGATATGGTTGCACATTCTGTTTATCTATGAGCCTATGACTCTTATGTATATAAATATCTGATATCTATTCCTACACTATGGTACTACTTGCTAAAACTATATGGTTTGCCTTTTCCAACTTTATTCCTGATCTTTTCCAATTATCGTTCTCTGCACTTATTCTGCGAACTCCTACTAGGGCCATGCTCTGCAACAGCTTTCTCGTACTACTTCTATACTCATTCTTGTTTAGTCTCTATTGTTTAACCCTCTAGATTCATTATTCTATTCCTCTAAGTACTGCTATACTCTCTTTACTATTCTTCCTTAAGAAGCTTACGCTGCTACATAAATTCATTTCTTGTCTCAGTTCTTTAAACTCTTTACCTTTATTTTCCTGAAAACTCTATCAACCTCGATTATTTAGGACATCTTCTACTAAATCTTTAGTTCAAGTATTACCTTTTACCTAGTCTTTTCCTTTTTAATACCATGAAACTTTTTATAAGTTGTTCATTACATTTCTGAGAACCGTTCTCCCTGGTATCTACATACTTCTAAGTCTTATTTTTTTAAGGATCGCTTGATTCAACTGTGACTTTCAGACTTAGCTCAACTCATCGTGGCTTCGATCTATTATATCACTGATCTGGTTGTCTAGCCATCTTGCGATTCGTCTAATCTATCCATTGCTCTAATTTACTGGTTCTCATCTTTACTGGGCTTTAAGTTTGGGGATGGCCTATGCTCACTGGCTTGGTTAGAGTCTTCACTCATTCTCGTTATCTCTAAACTACATTACTCACGTCTCTATACACACTGAATCTTCTTGACACTTCTGTTTTCCTTCTTACTGTTTTCAGATCCTATCTCTTTGGCTCTACACCATGCAACTGAGGTCAATGATGATTCATTTTTCTGACTACTTTTTAGATTTATAATCTCTTCTCTTGCTATAACCACGGCTATGACACTCTGTTCTACTGTCCATCCTGACACTCTTATCACTCCTAAATATCTCCAACTTCACGGGTCTATCCTTATATTCTTCTACAGATTTCTATTGACTTGGGCTTATCTGTGGGTTCTACGACATTTGGTCTATCTTGTGAACTCTTACTAGTCTTGTAGGCCTTGTGCTGACGTGTCTAGATCTTTGGGTTATACCTTCTGAGACTTCCTGAATTCTTTTCTGGGTTATCTACCTTTCATGGTTTCCTGTTTCTGCTCTTAGAGTAAACTTCCATCGGGTTCTCTTACTGTTATTATCTATGCTGGTAGGGACTAGAACAATCACTGTATATCTTGATGAGTTTTGGTGTCCTCGTTTTGATACTCTGTATCCTGGTAGAATCTATTTCTTATGTAAGATAGGTATAAACTGGATTCCATCATAACAACTTTCTTAACTGGTATCACTAAGTGATTGTAAGCTAGACAGCTCTGAGTCTTGTATTAATCGGATTGCTTGGTTAGAATAACTGATCATTTTTCTGATGTTATTCATCTTATTTGTTTGCGGGCCTGGGTTTGGGGAATCTAGAATCTTTGAATTGTCATGGCATCACACATCTATTAGTAGTCTTTATGACTTTTCATGATTTCTTGCTTCTTCTACCTTATGGCTACCCTTAGTCATTCGGGGAACTCGTTATCTATATAAGGCGCTTGAGGTTTTTAAATCTATTTGAAAGAAATTTTAGAGGAGGGAAGGAATCTTACGTCTACTAGGCACTTTAATACTTACTTGGGCTCTTTCTATTCTCTTTACTACTATAGATTCTGGTATTTCTTGATCGATCTGATTCTATATCTCTACCTCTTCCTACATTCGGTTGCTTTAAAATCCTCACATCTTTCTTTTCTACTATAGGTTTTGATACTTCCCTATTTATCTGGTTCTGCTTTTTTATCTCTTATTAACTCTGATTATGTGAACTTCTACTACATGTTCTTTTCATAATCTATTTATCCCCTCATACTTTTCTTTCCAGTTTCTCTTTCTCTTCAACCTTTCCTGGGTAGGTATCATGTGAACTTTACCATTTCTCATTGTTTCCTTAATGTTGGTTTCATATCTCGTTTATACTTCTGGTAATGGGTTAGAATAATTTCAGGAAAATTCTTAACGTGAATCTAGAGTATAATTGTTCTCGTAAGGAACACTATTCGAATAATCTGGGAAAGCTTACTAACCTGTCTATGGATCTTGAGGACGTACTCGAGGATCAGATACTGGAGAGGTAGTGCCTTACATACAAGTATCCCAGACATACTATGTATACAAGACCCCAACATTCTACCCACTGCAGTCACTGACTCTCTAGACCATGCTCTGATACCATCTTTGTAACATCCCCAATTTGGGAGATGTTACCGGCATGGGATAGACCGTACTAACCCCATAACCCTCTGACTCTAATAACTACTATTCAATTTCTAATACTCTTTTCTTTAATTAAATACTTATATCGTATATATGGGACCGTGGCCCAAACTTCCAACTTAACATACAAATTTACTTCCAATAATTTTACACATAAAGAAACATGTTTTTACAATGACTACATATAACTCAAGTACTGGTACATAACTTTTACTTGACTCTGACTGACTCCAATTGAACTTTTACTTCATGACTTGGACTGGTGGGCTCCAAACCCTTGTGACTGTAACAATATCCGTCCTCCTGAGCTCATCCTCCGAGAATACCTGCAAAATAATGAAACTGGGAGTGAGGGGTTAGATCGTCGTACGATATAAGTGAGTGGACTATAAAACTGAAATGCTGTAATAAAATCATTTGGTTCTGAAATCAAAGTCCAAAAATAACTTTATCTGATAACTCTTTTTCTGAAAAGTTCGTCTGAAATCTCTTTTATAAAACTTATCTTTCTGAAATCTACTTTCTGAAACATGTTTCTAAAATCTGATCTCTGAAAATTCTTTTTCTGAAAATTTGATATATGAAAAGTCTTATTCTTCTTCTGAAAATCTGATGTCTAAATACTATTCTGTATCTGAAAAACTTGACGTATGAGGGCGTTACGTATCGATGTCCCCCCATACGCCTAACTAAAGCCAGCAGTGCAAATCCATGACTTTGGGGCGTTACATATCGCCGTCCCCCAAAGTATGCCACTATTGTCCCTGAAACTCATGGTCTTGGGGCGTTACGTATCGCCGTCCCCCAAGCCACAAACTAGAACTGGGGGTGCAGATCTATGTTACCCCAAGCTCTGAAACTAGGGTCTAGGGGCGTTACGTATCACCGTCCCCCTAGCCGTGAACTATGATCTGGGGGCGTTACGTATCTGTTAGTGTCCTGCACATGCCATAAGATCTCTAAACTTGATTTGTGTGTGAAATATCAAGTAAAGTTGCAGAAAAAAACTTACATTGATCGGTTGTGAAATTTCCAAAATTTCTTTGGATGATGAAGCTCCAAGCTTTAATTTGTTGTTCCAACTCTTGGGTGAGTTTCCTATCACCTCATTCATCTCACAAAGTGCTAGTTTTAGTGAAAAATTGAAGCAAAATTCTTCCTCCAAGAGAGAAGCAATTCGGCAAAATGGGAGAGAGGAGAAGAGAATGAATAGTGACTTCCAAAGTTGGTTGGTGTGTGATGTAATGAATCCAATTTATTGTAACCAACTACTCACATCAAGTGTCAAAAAGTTGATGTAAGTAAAGTGGGTCCCACCACTTTAAATTCAAAATTTAAGTTGGCTTACACAAGATACAACTAAGCTTTGGGCTCGGGCTCGTTTAATCTGATTAAGTGAATTTTCTGTCGCTAAATAATTAAATCCAATTTAATTAAATAATTATGCCTCGCAAGATTATTACGATAGTCGCTTACGAATTAATTCCAAATTAATTCGTTTGCTCGAATTAAAATCTAATTTTAACTTCGCATTGAAATCCAATTTCAATTAATATATCCGATATATTATTTTAGCAAAAAATAAATAAATTAAATAGAAAAATCCAATTTAACTATTAAATGTATTTTATCGATTAATTCCAAATTAATCGCGTTCTCTCTTCTAGACGAATTTAATCCCAGATTAATTCTTGCCGCAATTAATCCCATATTAATTTTCTCTCTCATAATTAATCTCAGATTAATTCTATTCAAGTCAAATGTCATTGGTGAATCTTTGGGAAGGGACCCAAGAGATTCATGGATATGTTGGCAGTAAATACGGTCATCAGACTATTCGAACACGTGCGTACCCAGTACCACGTTCAAACTGATTTACAAGACATGGTTGGCTTCTAGAAAAGCACCGTGCCAACCCAATTCTCCAGAAATATCCACCGAGGAATATTATATGTATCAGACATAGTAATACAATGTATTTGCGTAATACGATCCAATATCAGATGTCATATGCTAGGCTTAGGGCCGACGCTGTGTCTGCCCTGTACGAAGCATATATCGGATTCTGCCTAACTAGTCTCTGTAATCAGATAGTCATGACCTAGTCATATTATCCCGACAGCTGCAGCATTTAAGAGTACTAGTACCATATCCTGTGTGACCATCATCTCCAAATGACTGAAGTGATACTTCTATCTTGACATCACACCCAATACACTACGATTCTCAGTAAACCCAGCAGAGGTGTACACAGAACCTGTTAAAGCTCCAGACGACCAATACCAAAGTAAACTAATTGTCGCAAGTAATAGCGATGCAAGTCTTAGGTTAAAGATCATATACACCTGCCCTGATTCGGATTCCCATAGACACATAGTCATAATACCAATGGGATTCCAAGGGGTCTATCGAGAGCGAAGCTGTTCCCAGTCCAACGGCTAACAGAACCTCTTATCACACTTGCATAAATATCCAATACCTAAATATATGAGAAATATGTTGTTAAGCTTCCATAACGCGTACAAGTGTAATACTAGTCTATTTCTCATTATCGATGTCCAGTCTCGATAATACTACGACTAGGGATATTTAATGATTAAAGTGTTTGTGGATTAATATTGTCTCATATCTTATTAATCTGATTAAACCATATGGACTTTTATCATTAATAATCCAAGTAAGCCAATTACATAATGATAAAATAGCAATTTCCTTTTGTCACATAGTTAATTTGTACAAAATCACAATGTATTTACAAATAGTGATGTTATGGGTCATAATTGTCCAACACTAGGAACAAATTTATGAATATCTATCCGCATATCATTATTAATTTATCGCGCCTTATTATGCTTTTAGAATGTATGTTTAAGGGTGAATTAATAATTGTCCAACAAATTTGTTCATAGTGTTGGACAATTATGACCCATAGCATCACTATTTTGTAAAGGACATGGTGTTCTTGTACAAAATTAACTATGTGACAAAGAAAATTACTCTTTTATCATTTTGTAATTAGATTACTTGGATATATAAATGATAAAAGTCCATATGATTAGTACCAGATTAATAAGATATGAGACAATATTAATCCACGAAAGGTTTAATTATTAAATATCCCCAGTCGTAGTATTATCGAGACTGGACATCGATAATGCGGAATAGGCTAGTATTACACTTGTGCGCGTTATGAAAGCTTAACGACATACTTCTCATATATTTAAGTATTGGATACTTATGCAAGTGTGATAGGAGGTTCTGTTAACCGATGGTACGGGAACAGCTTCGCTCTGGATAGACCCATCGAAATCCCATTGGTAGTATGACTATGTGTCTATGGGAATCCGAATCAAGGTAGGTGTATTTGGTCTTAACTTGAGACTTGCATCGCTAATACTTGCGATGATCAGTACGCTTTGGTTTTTATCGTCCGGGGCTTTAACAGGTTCTGTGTACGCCTCTTCTGGGTATACTGAGAATCGTAGTTTATTGGGTGTGATGTCAAGATGGAAGTATCACTTCATTCATATGGAGATGATGATCACGCAGGGATATATAACTGGTACTCTTAAATGCTGCTGCTATCGGGATAGTATGACTAGGTCATGATTATCCGATTACAGAGACTAGTTGCTATTGATCTGATATATACTTCGTACGGGGCAGATACAATTACAGCCCCACGCCTAACATATGACATCTGATACTGGATCGCAATATGCAATACTTAGTATACTACGTTTGATAAAGATCATGTATTCCTTAAAAGAATATTTCTAGAGAATTGGGTAGGCACAGTGTTTTGCTAGAAGCCAACCATGTCTTGTAAATCGGTAAGAACGTGGTACCGGGTACGCACGTGTTCGGATAGTCCGACAATCAGATTTACTGCCAACATATCTAGGGATCTCTTGGGTCGCTTCCCAAAGATTCACCGATGACATTTGACTCGAACAGAATTAATCTAGGATTAATTATGAGATAGAGAAAATTAATCTAGGATTAATTGCGGAAAGAATTTATCTGGGATAAAATTCGATTAGAAGAGAGAACGCGATTAATTTGGAATTAATCGATTAAATAATATATTAGATATATTAATTGAAATTAGATTTCAAAGCGGAATTAGAATTGGATTTTAATTCGGGCGAACTAATTAATTTAGAATTAATTCGTAAGCGACTTTCGTAATAATTTTGCGAGGCATTATTATTTAATTAAATTGGATTTAATAACTTCACAACGGTAAGTTCATTTAGTTCGGAATTGAACGAACCCGGGCCCGAGCGAAGTTGTGTGTTGGATTAGCCGACTTAAATTTGGAATTTAAAAGTGGTGGGACCCACTTGACTTACATCAAGATGTTTGACACTTGATGGAAGTTGTTAATGGTTTAGTAAAGCTTAGATTTCTTTTAAAACACTCAAACCAAGTCCAACACACAAACTCAATATTTAAAGGCAAGTCAACTTTGGAAGTGGTACTAGTTACTATTTACATCACACTTTCTTTCTTCTCCAAGCTCATTGTCGTGAGCTTCTCCTCTCCCCATTGAAGTTTTGTTGCAAAATTGCCTTTGAGCTAGCACTTCAAATAGTAAATAAGGTGATAGGGAAACCAATCCCTTGAGTTTGGAACACAAAGAAAAGCTTGGAGCTCTTCACAAACATCAAAAGTTTTGAAATCCATCATCCAAACCAATCAAAGTAAGTTTATTCCGCAATCTTATTTTTGATTATTCACACACAAAATCATCTTAGAGATCATTGGCATGTTCTAGGAACACTAACAATGGTATCAGAGCCTTTTCTAAGCATGATTTATTTTTAGGGTTTATATACTTTAATTTGGGGTTTTTGTGTTTAGAGCATGATTTCTTCAAATTGGTTGTTTGGTTGAGCTTGGATGATGATGGATTAGATTTATGCATCTTATGAATTGAGAAAATGAATTGGATAAAATTTTCCCTAATTCCCTTAAGCTTGGCCGAAACTACCCTAGCATGTATCATGGTGATTTTTTGAAAATTAGACAATTGGATGTGTTGTTGGCATGAAATGTATGATATATGTTGATTTAATTGGATTGAAATCAAATTGTGTGATAATTTCTTGTCAAAAACCGTGAGCATGATAAACATGTATAGATTGATTTTGCTTCAATTGTGTTGGACATGAATTGAATATATTAAAGCATGATTAATTAGTTTAATTGATGTTTTTGAAATATTGGTTTAACTAATTAATTATGGCAATTACACTTTAATAAAATAATGTGATATTTAGAATATTATGTTAATAATAAAATTAGTCTTTAAATTAGATTGGGCTAATATTGTTGTATTTGGGCCAATTGGGTTGGATCCAATTGGGCCTAAAACCATTTCCATAAAGTCCAAATATGATTATTGGGCCTTTAATAATTTAATTGAGCCTAATGGGCCAAAATTGATTTTGGGCAAATGGTGATTCCTTATTGGGCCTTGGCATCTTGGGTTTAATCCATAATTGCCAAAGCTCATGCCTAAAGAATTAATTAAAAGCCCATTGGACTTTAATTGAATAGTATTGGATACTAATTGGGCCTTTGAGACCCATAAAGATTGGATTTGGAATCAAAGTCTAAAAGACACCTTTAAAAGTGTAATTATTTAATTTGGAATTAAAAATAAATTAGTATTGGATACAATTTAAATTGGATTTAAAATTGTAGTTCGATATAATTCAAGAATACGTACTTTGAGTATTTATTCTTAAACGAGTTGGACTCGCGCAAATCAAATCGTTGTTTGAACATTGGATGGTCATTAATTCAAAGATTAATTAATTGGATTAGAATGATTGAATAACATGCTTTGTGTGAATACTTGGATGTATTGTATGAATAATGTATATCAGATGGATATTAGAAGGTTGAGGGTAATTTTGGAAATTATTTTAATAAATTTAGAATTTATTAAATTGGACCTGCGTGTCCAGCCTATTATCTCTTTTCTCATTTTATTTCTCTTCTCACCAATTCCCCTCAATGTAATTGAGGTTTCTTTAATGTATTATGTAATTGGGTAGAAGTATGAATAGTGCTAGCGGGAGAGAGGAAAATTGAGAGATTTTTTCTAGGAACGAATTATTTTATATATCCATCCGCATATCATTATTAATTTATTTCGCACCTTGTTATGCTTTTAGAATGCATGCTTAAGGGTGTATGATGAGACCTAATCAAAGATAATAAATTGGTTGCCAATTTACGCGAAAAACCCTCAATACAATATTAAGCGTTTTTCCTTCCATTGAGTGGTTCTCTCTCAAGATCCAAGATTGACATTGGTTTGTTGGCCAAAGTCAAGATCAATGTCCATCACGGATGTGTTTGAACCACAAACGCTTTGTTCTATATCGCATGTCTTGGGCGGTTGTGATTTGTTGGCCAAAGTCAAGGTCACTTCTAGTTCATCGATGTGGATTACGAAGCTTTCCCACTGTCAATGGGTCCCGCTTAACTGGAATCATTAAGCTTGTTGAGCCAAAGCCAAGGCTTAGTTGATTCAGAGGAAAAAGGTTAGGAAATATATTGGATATATTTACATAAATTGGATATATGTTTCAGACTTGGAGGTCCACCTACTGGATCTAGGAATTGGATGAGATCCAATTGATCTTAGAGATTTACCTAGTTAAGTTTCATACAACTTGTTGGCCAAAGTCAAGGTTGTGTGTTATTTAACGGGATCTTAGCCCACTAGGAAACTAGGTTTCCCGAGTACTCCATAGAGGGTTAGAGGCTCGCCGAAAAATAGTGGGAGGTAAATATTAAATTTGCAATTTCGTTTAGATACTTGCCAATACGCGCTTTTTATTTTATTTTATTTATCGTTGTTATAAATATATTAGTTGGACTAATATTTAATATTGATTTCTTAGAACAGTTAGACTGTATATGACAATACTCAATTTGTAGTTGAATATATAGTTGGACTATAATAATCATTACATTTTGAGTATACTCGAAATCGTTGATTGGATAGTTAGACTATAGCAATCAAGATGACTGAAAGATTAGCGTTAAAGGACATAATCCTGGGTGAAAATGTCTTTAACGGCGTAAATTTTCCAGATTGGGAAATGAATCTCAGGAAAGTCCTGGGAGCTGAGAAGTTACTCTATTGGATAGAGAAACCTCTCGGGCCTGAGCCCGGAGTTGAACAAATAGTAGAACATGAGCTTTAGAAGACTCGTCGTGATGATAATTTTAGTGCTAAATCCAATATGCTTGCTGCAATGACACCTTAATTTCGTCGTCACAATAAATGATTGGATCCTTATAGTATGATGTTGAAATTGAAGGATTTTCACAGATCTAATCTTAGATCTCAGAAGTATAAATTGCAAAAGAAGCTTTTTCGCTCGTGTATGTCAGAGGGTATATTTGTCGAGCACTAGATGTCACAGATGATTGCTGACATCGAATAGCTAGGTTAGTTGGGCATTGCCTACGAGGCTGAGACTTCAATAGATTTGATCTTATAGTCTCTGCCTGAATGTTGGGGCGGGTTCATCATGAACCAAGAGAAAACTCTTGGAGGGTTAATGGTTATGTTCAAGAAGGCAGAGCCAGAGCTTTCAAAAGGGCAAGAAGCGCAAGGCGCATCTTACTTCGACATCTCAGAAGGCCAAGGCTTGGCCGAAGGCTTCTAAAGGTGTGAAGAAAAGGGCAAAGGAAAAATCATCACAGTATTCTGGGAAGACTATGTTAGGGATATACCATATACCCAACTTGTGAATGGGCTATATGTACATGTATTTGTAATATTTTCATTAATTAATAAATTGGAAATCTTTATTATACGTGTCTTCCACACTGTAATAAAGCCCTTGGAGTAATAAGACGATGGCTTCCACGCCTTATGAGAATCATTACTCTTAAATGTTCCTAGTCATAGTTTTGTGAATAATCTGGGCGTTCACAAAGCGGAGAGACTAGCATGATGATATGATCCGCCCTTAAGTGGGGTAGCCGATCTCATAGGCTACTAGCGGAGATCCGTCCGCTTGGTGTATCACATGGATGCATGAGTTGCTCGTGTCCATCGAACTGACCGCCGAAAGTTTTCATATGGAGTGTTTATCCCATGTGTCTGTGAGAAATTTTATGTATCGATTGTATGACTAGTTCTTAGACTTGAGGTCTTTACAATCGTATGTGTGGATCAAATAACTTTGACATTCTCCTTCCCCGGTTAAAAAGATCCGGTCATAAGGGTATGATTGGGTCATTTGTTGAAACACATGAAGTTCGTAAAGATATAACAGAGAATCGCCACTCTCTCAGATAATATTTTCTTATAAGAGTAGTATTCCAGTTCGCGGGTTGATATGTGTAATCAGTGCTTGAGACTGTGGCCACAGTGGAAGAATCATGTGAGATTCTTGGGTTAGCACGATTCATGACATTATCAACATCATACATTTGACCATATGGGTAGACACTTTCCGTACCCTAGGTCAATAGGTGGGGATACAGTGAGGCGAGGGACCGTATCATATGTAAATCGCATACAAAATGGGTATATATATCTTTCCTTCTCATTTGGGGGCCTTGGCATGTTGCTAGATGTCAACCTTGGTCATTGAAATCAAACGACCATCTGATCGGAGGATAATTTATGTTCGATTAAATCAACTTGAGGGGAACCCAAAAGGTCACACACAACAAAGTCGAAATCAATGGTTAATAGTGCACAGTACAAATATAACAGCATATATGATTGCTGTAGGAATTGTTCATAAATGGTTCAATGTGTTTAATTATTGAACAGATCATTTATGAGGTTCCATAGTGGCTTAGGGATTGGTGAATGACGATGGGGGCACTTTGGGAATTGGAATAATAAAAAAATAATAAAAAAATTACTATTCACATGAATAGTAACGTGAAAAGTAAAAAAAAATATTTGTTATTTGTTTTGAATTTCAATTCGGCCCAAACTCTTATTAGGGTTTTATAATCTCATTAAACCACTAAATTAAGATCCAATGGCTAAGATTAAATTAGCTTTTATCCCACATCGGATTCTTAATTAATTTTGTTATCTTTGGAGCACTATATAAACCCAAAGAATTCTTTACAAATTTGCTACACCAAAACCTTTCATATCTTGGGTTTATATAAGTGAGCAACTCTAAAGTTTAAGAGTAAGCCACTGATTTTGAGAATCCTTAAGTCTAATTGACTAGAGGAATCTCGAGTTAAAAGTTTTGAGGTATTTGCCTAGGCTAACACCAAAGGCAAAATAACCGTCCACTAATAAAAGCATCAGCCCGGTTAATCATTTCTACCAATCGTTCAGACATACCTGGCACGATCAGTTCCTCTCCGTTTGATGGTCCAATAAGATTTTCCTCCGCCAAGGGTTTTGGGATGATTCCCAAAACGTGACTGCCTCCTTCCTGTACGGCCTTTGAAACGATCCCCATTAGTCCAAGATTGCCTCCGCCATATATTAAGTGCATATTCCTTACAGCTAAGACTCGACCCAATTCATGTGCTGCTTCTACGTATTGTGGCTTAGTACCAACACTAGTACCGCAAAACACACAGATGTTTTCAACTCGTCTTCTTGAAGTAGCTTCCATGTTTTACTCTGGATGTCTTTAAAAGTGCAATGATGAGTTGAATTTATAACACCTGAAAAGGGTGAGTAATAATAGCACTAGTATCTTCCAAAGGACGATTGTTAGCTAAACAATAAAAGAAATCGTGAACGGTCAAAAATTCTGGATTCTGTCTACGAAAATAAAGATAATTACAACAGAAAAGCAAATCAAAGCAATAATTAAGGCAACGGAATTGTGTACGCAATACGCCATTCGCTTAGTATAAATTCATTAGGATGCGTCTCAAGAATCAATTCCTTACTCAGCCATCGCTAATGAATTATCTCTTATTTTTGCCAAACACCATTCCTTCTGTCTTATGCTTTGGTTGAGCTTTTCCCTACAAAAATAACACACAAAATTAAAAACTATACAACATGTATACAGAAAATATAAAAATAGAAATTACAACAAAGTGCATGGGTTGTCTCCATGCTAGCGCTAAATTTTTCGTCTTCAACCAGACGTGACTGAAATCTATCCATCAAGGAGGTTTCAACGTCATTTTGGATGTCCGATTAAAGACAATCCCGTGTGCGTTGCTTTTGAAGGGTCTCTTCCAACGGTAAAGGGGCAAAAAGACTTTTGTCATATTCAGTGCTTGTGCCACCTTTTTAACATTTGTTGCTCCAGTGAATCCTGAAAAGAAAGAAAGAAAATCAGGAGGACTTGTATGGTGCTTGACTTGGAATAGGAGTTCCATTCTGTCAAGCTTCTGGGTGATGTATTTGATTTGTACTCCCCAAAACAGTGATGTTGCTCCTGAATGCATTGGATTCTCAATAAGTTCAGACATTTGCTCCTCCATTTGCTCTGCTTCTTTCTCCACCTTTTCTTCACATATGTATTTTAAAATTTCCGTATTCAATTCTTCATCCGTCATCTGTGAAATACATGCTCCATAAGTGTCAATCAGAGGATGTAAAGTTATGTCTGTTTTTAGGTCTTCATCCTCTGATCTGAGTGAAATGATTGGCTCAGGTAGATCTTCTTCAAACATTTGTGCAATAGAAGCTCCAAGATCTTCATTTGGAGGAAAGAAAGTTTCATCCTCCTTTGTAGGTGCAGTTGGTACAAATAGCTCAGCTTCTTTATCCTCGTCAGAGTCAGAATAATAAAAATCAAATTGAGACTTTGTTGGTTCAGGCTTCTGAACTGATACCTCTGATTCTTGATACTGCTCAGCCTCGTCCTCTGTTATGATGTCATGATGAATCTCAGGATAATCGAAGGCTTCTTCAGTATTATTTGAATTTGATCCGTGAGATATGTGATTCAGGTTATCTGTTAATTGTCTGACTTGATCTGTCATCCTCTGTATAGACGCCGCTTGACTCTGAATTTGTGCATCAAATTGAGCTTCCCGTTCCTCGAAGCAATCTTTGAGCATTTGAATCAACTGATCTTCCTATGATGGTTCTGGGTCTTGGTGAAGATCATAGATGGATGGTGGATAAGATGTAAAGTATGATGGTTCTTCATACCATGAAGGATTTTGATAGCTCTGCCACCATGGATTGTAGTTGTACTCACAATGATCTCTCGGGTGGTTACCATTACATATGTCACATCTCCCCATTGCATCTTGTTGAGCAAATGTGGTATTGCTTGGTTCTGGCATCCAGTGATAGTTGTTGGGCTGGACAATACGCCTCAGAAAACCGGGCTGTTGCTCCCAGATTTGGGGTGTATCTTCTTCTAGTAAAGCTCGTAATCTTTCAATCTCCCAATAATGTTCCATTTTTTTAATCACCTGGAAATAAAAGAAAGAAATAAAAATTACAAATAAAAATAAAGAAAATTAGATACAAGTAAATTAGATAGCTTCAAAATAAATAACTCAAGAAAAATAAGTCACTGTCAACGGCGCCAAAAACTTGACCGGCGTAAACACACACGTATAACGCAAGCGCACGTATCGTTCAAGTAGTATAAAAATATCGATCTCACGAGGACTTAATTCCTACTGTTGTTATTAATTGTTGAATCTATTTATTTACAAATATCTAATTAAATAGAGAAGAGAATGATTGTTTGATTGATTGAATGTGGTTTTCCTTAATTAAAATAAATAAAATAAACAAAAGAAAATACTAATAAAAATAACAAAAGACTCAAAGATCTAGGGTTGTGAATCTTTCTAATATCTTTTAAAAGATGAAGTGATTATTTTATGTTTGTGTAATAAATTGGTTTACTAACCTGGAACACGAAATTATGCGAAAGCCTCTGTCGATGGTCAGACGCAAATACCCAGTTTAACCCAATTGAACCATATGTCTATGTCAACCAAATTACCTGGATTCATTAAGTTTAAGTTCCAATTATGGCTACCCCCGCCCGACAAGTATATGTCTATCCTGTAAGGAGATCTACTAAAGGGTTATCTATCCTCAAGGAAGATCGTGGGCTATTAAGTCTAAGGCTGAAACCTAAAATTCCTTTGTCAAGTTTATTTTAGATTTACCACATCAATCTTATTGGTGATCAGACAACAAGAAGCATTAAACTTAAGACTAAATAAGTAAACCCTTAAATTACACAAACTATAAAATAACCCCTTATAAACCGGTGATATTGGATTTCATCACAACCTCAGATAACTGGCTTAGTTACGACACATATTTACGGGTAGTAAGAACTTAAATAAAATAAAAGACATAAAGTAAAATGCTGAAAAGTAAATTGCTGAAAATTAAATGACGGAAAGTAAATGCTAAAATTAAATACTGAAAATTAAATGTTGAAAAGTAAATGCTGAAAGTAAGTTGCTGAAAAGTAAATGCTGAAAGTAAATTGCTGAAAAGTACATAAAGTAAAAGTACAATAAAAGAAAATGCTGAGGTAAAAGGATCCACTTTTATTACTTCTATTTTAGATATCTCCTTTAATATAATATATTAACTTTGCATGATAATTACAACCAGCCATATAGGCGGTATCCGGATTAAGTCAAATTAATAATTAATTACCAACCGACCAATCAGGCGGTATCCAGTTTAGTCAGGTTAAAACCAATTTAAATAATTACCAATCGACCAATATGGCGGTATCCTCGTTAAGTCAGGTTTTAACTAGTTTATATATTATAATTAAGTGAGATTAATCTAAATATTAGTAATAAAAATTTTACCTTTTACCCCAATAAAGGGGAGTTACCTCCTCATTACTGAAAAGTAAAAACTGAAAATTAAAGAAAGAAAATTATTGTGCGTAAAACTAAATTGCGGAAAGTAAAAACTGAAAAGTAAAGAAAAGAAAGTGCAAAAGCGGAAATTAATTACTGAAAACTGTAAATAAACAAAAAAGATACAATCTTCTTAGTATTCTTAAGGAATTCCTTAGAAGAAAGTATGAATTTTACAAATGAAATGACTTGGTATTTATAGGCAAAATTTTGCCTCCATCAAATCATCCACCAAATCCATTATTAATTGCTCCACTAATTGCTTATCATGTCTGGTGGTGATTTGATAATTTTTAATATTTATTTATTTATTTATTTTTTTGCTATGAAAATGATTGAAAATGACTTTAATAATTACACACAACACACTTCTGGATGGTTCATCCATTTCGGGCATGAAATCTTCAGAATTCGAAATTATTTCGTTTTTCAAAGTTGTAGAGTATTGAGTCTTCTTTAATCTGGAACTTGAATCAGATTAATCGGATATCGGAGTAAAATGTTATGCCCAAAATACGACAGATGCGCAAAATTGGAATTTCCAAAACTGCACTTCGTTAAAACGCCCTTTCAAGTTTCCAATCTCCAAAATTAATATGTCAAGTCCAATTTTTGCCCTTATTTGACCCACATTTCATCCTAAATGATTTCATTTTGTCCCAATATTATTTTATCTGTAAAACAAACTAAAACACATCAAAATGTTCATCAAACCCAAGAAACTAAACAAAATATTAAGTAAAAGGGGCGGTAAATATTGATATATTTTCCGCTCATCAGAGGTATGGGTTTCTGATCTCACCTCATAAAGATATTAATCTTATTGAGGATAATGAGCCGGCTACGTATGAGGTAGTGATACAAGATATCGACTCCATTTATGGCAAAGTGCCATGAAGTCCGAAATGGATTACATGTATACAACCAAGTTTGGACATTGGTTGATGTACCAGAAAGCATTGTGCCTATTAGTTGCAAATGAGTCTTCATGGTGAAGCCATACATGAAATATGGTAACATACAAATGTACAAAGTTAGGCTTGTAGCGAAAGGGTATCATCATCAACTTAATGTCGATTACGGAAAAACCTTTTACCTGTTTCCATGATTAAATCCATTCGGATAATGCTTGGTATTGTTGCATATTTCGTTTATGAAATATGGCAAATGGATGTCAAACCCGCTTTCCTTAAAGGAAACCTTTTGGAGGATGTTTAGAACATACTGAGGGTTTTGTCATGCCGAAACTTGCAAACAAGGTTTGTAAGTTAAATCGATTCATTCATTGGTTGAAGCAAGCATTATGTTATTGGAACCAACGTTTTGATCAAATCATAATGGTATATGGTTTCATTCAAAATGAAGATAATTCTTGTGTATATAAGAAGATTAGTGGGAGCGCACTGACAATGATTGTCCTATACATTGATGATGTATTATTTCTTGGAAATAACATTCTCACGTTAACAATCGGTGAAAGCTTGGCTTTCATTAAAATTCTCCATAGAATACTTGGGAGATGCAACCTTTATTCTAGGAACAAGGATCTACTAGGATAAATCTAAAAGTTGTTGGCACTCTCCAAGAGCTTGTACTGTGATAATCACGTACGCGACCTGGTGTCTTATATGCTTTGAGCATATGGAGTCACAATCAGGCCGATCCAGGTGATAGTCACTGAATTGATGTAAAGAACATCCTTAAGTATCTTAGAGGAACTAATGATGTTTTCTTACTTTATGGAGAATGAGAGCTTGAGGTGACTGGGTTCACCGATGCAAGTTTCCTAATCGATAAAGATGACTATAAGTCGCAATAAAGGTACATATTTTATTTGAATAACAGAACAATGAGCGAGAAATCTTCCAAGCAAGATACTACTGATTCAACAAAAACGGATTACATTGTTGCGGCTGAGGCAGCAAAAGAAGCATTTTTGGATCTATAAAATTCCTAATTAGATTAGGAGTAGTTCTATTAGCAGCTGAGCTAGGCTACATCACAGGCTAAAGAATTATGGTCTCATCAACAATCCAAGTATGTACTTCGACGGTTTCATCTGATTCGTGAGATCATACATTGTGGCGATGTCAAGATCAAAAAGATCGTTTCAGATGATAACCTTGCATATCCCATGGCGAAAGCGATATCTCAGCATAAGTACGAGCGACCCGTACATAGTTCAGGTGTTAGACACTTGAGTGATTGGCTATAGGCCAAATAGGAGATTCTTGGACAATTATGACCCATAACATCACTATTTTGTAAAGGACATGGTGTTCTTGTACAAAATTAACTATGTGACAAAGGAAATTGCTCTTTTATCATTTTATAATTAGATTACTTGGATATATAAATGATAAAAGTCCATATGATTAGTACCGGATTAATAAGATATGAGACAATATTAATCCACGAAAGGTTTAATCATTAAATATCTCTAGTCGTAGTATTATCGAGATTGGATATCGATAATGCGAAATAGGCTAGTATTACACTTGTGCGCGTTATGGAAGCTTAACGACATATTTCTCATATATTTATGTATTGGATACTTATGCAAGTGTGATAGGAGGTTTCGTTAACCGATGATACGAGAACAACTTCCCTCTGGATAGACCCCTCAGAATCCCATTGGTAGTATGACTATGTGTCTATGGGGATCCGAATCAGGGTAGGTGTATTTGGTCTTAACTTGAGACTTGCATCGCTAATACTTGCGATGATCAGTACGCTTTGGTTTTTCTTTTCCGAGGCTTTAACAGGTTATGTGTACGCCACTTCTGGGTATACTGAGAATCGTAGTGTGTTGGGTGTGATGTCAAGATGAAAGTATCACTTCAGTCATATGGTGATGATGATCACGCAGGGATACATAACTGGTACTCTTAAATGCTGCAGCTATCAGGATAGTATGACTAGGTCATGATTATCCGATTACAGAGACTAGTTGCTAGTGATCCGATATATGCTTCGTATAGGGCAGACACAATTCCAGTCCCAGGCCTAGCATGTGACATCCGATACTGGATCGCAATACGTAATACTTAGTATACTACGCTTGATAAAGATCATGTATTCCTTAAAAGAATATTTCTGGAGAATTGGGTAGGCACGGTGCTTTGTTAGAAGCCAACCATGTCTTGTAAATCGGTAAGAACGTGGTACCGGGTACGCACGTGTTCGGATAGTCCGACAACCGGATTTTTTGCCAACATATCCAGGGATCTCTTGGGTCGCTTCCCAAAGATTCACCGATGACATTTGACTCGAACAGAATTAATCTAGGATTAATTATGAGAGAGAGAAAATTAATCTAAGATTAATTGCGGCAAGAATTTATCTGGGATAAAATTCGATTAGAATAGAGAACACGATTAATTTGGAATTAATCGATTAAATAATATATTAGATATATTAATTGAAATTAGATTTCAAAGCGGAATTAGAATTGGATTTTAATTCGGGCGAACTAATTAATTTAGAATTAATTCGTAAGCGACTTTCGTAATAATTTTGCGAGGCATTATTATTTAATTAAATTGGATTTAATAACTTCGCAACGGTAAATTCATTTAGTTCGGAATTGAACGAACCCGGGCCCGAGCGAAGTTGTGTGTTGGATTAGCCGACTTAAATTTGGAATTTAAAAGTGGTGGGACCCACTTGACTTACATCAAGATGTTTGACACTTGATGGAAGTTGTTAATGGTTGAGTAAAGCTTAGATTTCTTTTAAAACACTCAAACCAAGTCCAACACACAAACTCAATATTTAAAGGCAAGTCAACTTTGGAAGTGGTACTAGTTACTATTCACATCACACTTTCTTTCTTCTCCAAGCTCATTGTCGTGAGCTTCTCCTCTCCCCATTGAAGTTTTGTTGCAAAATTTCCTTTGAGCTAGCACTTCAAAGAGAAAATAAGGTGATAGGGAAACAAATCCCTTGAGTTTGGAACACACAAAAAAGCTTGGAGCTCTTCACAAACATAAAAAATTTTGAAATCCATCATCCAAACCAATCAAAGTAAGTTTATTCCGCAATCTTATTTTTGATTATTCACACTTAAAATCATCTTAGAGATCCTTGGCATGTTCTAGGAACACTAACACCTAGAACAAATCTCTCTCTTGCCTCTCTCCCGCTAGCACTTTACATTCTTCTACCCAATTACATAATACTATAAGAAACCTCATTTACATTGAGGGGAATTGGTGAGAAGATAAATACAATGAGATAATGAGGTGATAGGCTGGACATGCAGGTCCAATTTCAAATAAATACCATATTTACAACAATTTCCAAAATTGCCCCCACCCAACTAATATCCATCCGATATACATTTTTCAACAAATACATCCAAGAATTCATACATAGCATGTTGTCAATCAATCTAATCCTTTAATTAATCTTTGATTAATGATCATCCAATGTTCATACAATGATTTGATTTGCGCGAGTCCAACTCGTTTAAGAATAAATACTCAAAGTAAGTATTCTTGAATTATATCGAACTACAATTTTAAATCCAATTTAAATTATATCCAATACTAATTCGTGTTTAATTCCAAATTAAACAATTGCACCTATTATAGTTGCTTTTTAGACTTGGATTCCAAATCCAATCCAAATGGATCTCAAAGGCCCAATTAGCATCCAATGCCAATTCAATTAAGTCCAATGGGCTTTAATTAATTCTTTAGGCATGGACTTTGGCCATTATAAATCAAACCTAAAATGCCAAGGCCCATTTAGGAATCACCATTTGCCAAAAACCAATTTTGTCCCATTAGGCCCAATTAAATAATTAAAGGCACAAAATCATATTTTGGACTTTATGGAAATGGTTTAGGCCCAATTGGATCCAACCCAATTGTCCAAAACCAAACTTGGCCCAACCAAGCCCATTAGCCCAAATACAACCAAATTAGATTAATATATTATTCCAAATATCACACTAATCCAACTAAAGTGTAATTAACACAATTAATCAATTAATCTAATATTTCCAAAATATTAATTAATCTAATTAATCATGCTTAATCATTCCAATTCATGTCCAACATAAATTGAAGCAAAATCAATTCATCAACATGCTTACATACTCACGGCAATAGCAAGAAATAACATTCAATTTTGATTTCAATCCAATTAAATCAACAATCAACATTCATTTCATGCTTTTAACACATCCAATTGTCAAATTTCAAAAAATCACCATGAGATTATCAAGGGTTCATGTTCGGCCAAGGTATAAAAATTGGGGAAATTTCGATCCAATCAATTTTTCACAAGTCCAACAATGCATAACTTTTATTTATCATCATCCAACATTAACCAAACACTCAATTTAGAAATTTACATGCTCCAAGCAAAATCCCCAAATTAAAGTTAAGAACACTAGATTTCAAATCATGCTTAGAAGTCTCTGATACCATTATTAGTGTCCTACACATGCCACAAGATCTCTAAACATGATTTATGTGTGAATTATCAAGTAAATTTGCGGAAAAAACTTACATTGATCGGTTGTGAAATTTCCAAAGTTTCTTTGGATGATGAAGCTCCAAGCTTTAATTTGTTGTTCCAACTCTTGGGTGAGTTTCCCTATCACCTCATTCAACTCACAAAGTGCTAGCTTTAGTGAAAAATTGAAGCAAAATTCTTCCTCCAAGAGAGAAGCAATTCGGCAAAATGGGAGAGAGGAGAAGAGAATGAAAAGTGACTTCCAAAGTTGGTTGGTGTGTGAAGTAATGAATCTAATTTATTGTAGCCAACTACTCACATCAAGTGTCAAAAAGTTGATGTAAGTAAAGTGGGTCCCACCACTTTAATTTCGAAATTTAAGTTGGCTTACACAACACACAACTAAGTTTTGGGCCCTGGTTCGTTTAATCCGATTAAGCGAATTTTCCGTCGCTAAATAATTAAATCCAATTTAATTAAATAATTATGCCTCACAAAATTATTACAATAGTCGCTTACGAATTAATTCCAAATTAATTCGTTCGCTCGAATTAAAATCCAATTTTAACTTCGTATTGAAATCCAATTTCAATTAATATATCCGATATATTATTTTAGTAAAAAATAAATAAATTAAATAGAAAAATCCAATTTAACTATTAAATTTATTTTATCGATTAATTCCAAATTAATCGTGTTCTCTCTTCTAGACGAATTTAATCCCAAATTAATTCTTGCCATAATTAATCCCAGATTAATTTTCTCTCTCATAATTAATCCTAGATTAATTCTATTCGAGTCAAATGTCATTGGTGAATCTTTGGGAAGCGACCCAAGAGATTCATGGATATATTGGCAGTAAATACAGTCATCGGACTATCCGAACACGTGCGTACCCCGTACCACGTTCTCACCGATTTACAAGATATGGTTGGCTTCTAGCAAAACACCGTGCCTACCCAATTCTCCAGAAATATCTACCGAGGAATATTATTTGTATCAGGTGTAGTAATACAATGTATTTGCGTAATACGATCCAGTATCGGATGTCACATGCTAGGCCTAGCGCTGGCGCTGTGTCTGCCCCGTACGAAGAATATATCGGATTCCGCGTAACTAGTATGTATAATCAGATAGTCATGACCTAGTCATACTATTCCGACAGCTGCAGCATTTAAGAGTACTAGTACCGTATCCTGTGTGACCATCATCTTCATATGACTGAAGTGATACTCCCATCTTGACATCACACCCAATACACTACGATTCTCAGTAAACCTAGCAGAGGCGTACACAGAACCTGTTAAAGCTCCAGACGACCAATACCAAAGTAAACTGATTGTCGCAAGTAATAGCGATGCAAGTCTCAGGTTAAAGATCACATACACCTACCCTGATTCGAATTCCCATAGACACATCGTCATAATACCAGTGAGATTCTGAG